>JADHZB010001519.1:0-90132 GCA_015657535.1 Nephromyces sp. MM_2019 | reverse complement strand
TGTGGGTGTATCTCTGTGCGTGTGTGTGGGTGTGTTGGTGTGTATTTGTGGGTGTGCTGGTGTGTATTTGTGGGTGTATCTCTGTGCGTGTGTGTCTTTGTGTGTATCTCTGTGCGTGTGTGTCGGTGTATCTCTGTGCGTGTGTGTCTTTGTGTGTATCTCTGTGCGTGTGTGTCTTTGTGTGTATCTCTGTGTGTGTCTTTGTGTGTATCTCTGTGCGTGTCTTTGTGTGTATCTCTGTGCGTGTGTCTGTGCGTGTGTCTGTGCGTCTCTTTGTGTGTCTCTTTGTATGTGTGCGCCTTTTTGTGTATGCCTGTATTTTTTCATTTATATGCGTCTATTTGTGTGTCTTTGTGTATGTGTCTGTGCGTCTCTTTGTGTGTGCTTCTCTATGTATCTGTCGCTTTTTGTGTGTGTGCATATTTTAAGGTGCCTCTCTACATTTCCAAACCCATATCCTTTGTTTCTTCCACAATCAGCTACTTTTTTCAATGAAAAACACACATAATGAGTCCAAAACACAGCATCAAAGAAACCCATCCTCTTTCAGAGAAAAATCTATTCGATAGCTTAATAATGGCTGTATTTCATATAGAAAATCACAGCCTTCACTAAAATCTAAACTTAAATGAAATATCCTAAGTGAAAAAACCAAAGCAAAAACCTGGTGACTGATACCGAAATTTACAAGTGCAAAGGAAAAGTAATTTTTCCTCTTTTTCTGGGTTTTTGCTAATATTTTTATCCAAATTCACCTCATTTTGCTCATACAAAGCTTAAAAATTTCTTATTTTTCAAGATAAAATCAGCCGAAAAAGCACCATAACCAACTTTGCTACCTTATTTTTTTCTTTCTTTTTAATGCGCAGATGTTTATAGTCTATAAAAAACTTTATAAAAACTCCAGTTCTACTTCTACACCATTAAAGCCTCCAAATTGAGAAGGAAAAAGGGTTTTTTATCGTAAAAAATCAGCAGAAAATCGATAATTTGTTGATTATATTCTTCCACCTTATGAACTATCCATATAGCTTTCTTCTTTACATCCTTGAGATCGACAGGATCGGCATTAAGGGGGGCACTACGTATTTCCTCCTTGAGATTATCCTTAGGCATACCTGCCAACGAGCATTCTAGATCTATTAAAGCTTCAAATTCCTTTATAGCTGTTGCTTTTTGCGTAATATTAGTAGAACTTTCTTCCTTGTCCTTTAGTATATACATGTTCTCCAGAAGGTCTTCACCCTTTAAAACCACTTCTGCAAAATTTGCTTCCTTTGCAGTCTGATAGAGAAAAAAGTGTGGTTTTTCAAAGAAAACAGCAAGACTCCATGAAGACATAGGATTCAAATAGAAACTACAAGTCGCGAGTACTGAAGTAAATAAAAATAGTAAGCACATACACAAACACACGTTCTCAGCCGCCTATTCGCTTCGAGAACTGACGAGGCACACGTTCTCAGCTGCTCAATTAGGAAATCTTACCTTACCACCACCTTGGTCATGCATCTCAATGGAATCCCCTAGCTGCTGCTTGTGTGCAGGATAATCATCATTTTGTTCCAGAGAATCTGATATATACTCCATAGAGGAAGGGTTTGTCGTGTGTGATGAGCTCAAAAACGATTCTTCCATAGGAATACTAGAGTCGTACTCTGAAGCTGTGTTTTCCTCTTTAGAAAAACACTTCGATGAGAAGGTTTTAACAGCCTCCTTTCCCGTAGAACGTGGAAATTCGAATTCTTTAGCTGCTCGAAAGTCAGAAATTCCAGTAAGTAGAGAGTCTAATAAGCCTTTTTCCATCTTCTTTGGTGACTGTATTTCTGGATTAACTTCTCGATCTAAGTAATCTGCGTATAAACATAAAAATTCACTATAGTACTCAGAGAGGAGGCAATAGGTGAAGACTCTGAGAAGCAACATGCTAATGAAGTGGACTTCACACAGCTAAAAACCATCGAAAAATGCTCAACAACGGGTGAAGACTCTGAAAAGCAACATGCTAATGAAGTGGACTTCACACAGCTACAAGCCATTGAAAAAAGGTCATCAGTTCAATAGGTATAACCCTTGATCAAAAATGAGTCGAGTGATATGTTATGGCATAAGCAAAAGCTCAGGCTAAAAGCTAGTAAAACTGAAAGGATAGGATCCGATAAACACATATATATATATATTACAAGGCAAACGCCTCTAGCATGCTGGCAGGCCAGCTTAGTAAAAAAGCAAATAAACTCAACTGAAAAATACAGAGGAGGCAGGACCTACTACGGAAATCAAAAAAACGCTTTTTCAGCCTTTAAAAGCAACCAAAAATCATTTATAAAAGCTGTGGCTTCACATAAGGAGTTGAGAGTAAACAAAAAAAAATTAATTCATCAAAAATATAACTCTAATATCTTTATTATTCGCATAAATAACAGGCTTTCTTACAATTTTATTATTTTGATTCTAAAACATCAAGTTTAAAGAAGAAAATCAGTTTTTTCTTTAGAAACTGACGTTTCCACAGATAAGCAAAATGATGCATCAAATTCCCGAAACACAGTGAGTTTTCTTAAAAACTCAAAGCGATGGATTGAAGCAGAAGGTCACCAAAATAAGGGCATTACACATGCAAAAGCCACACACACACATACATACACACACACACATGTACACACAGACACACCCCTCATCACAAGCACTAATGAAATCCCCCCCACCAACACACAACCTCAAGCAAAATCCCCAAAGGTGTCACCGAGATATACTACAGCAAAATACTACACTTAAGGGGTACGGCAAGATTCAAGCATAGACGTTTCCCTATGATTTCATTTGATCAAGCCAAAAGATTTCAAATATAGACTTGGCAAAACTTGGTCTTGAATGCGTGTGTGTGAGACCTAAATCGCATTTTGAAAGGCTTAACGTCGCAACATTATCCATCGAACCATCCTTCTGGCAACTTGATTCTGCAGGAATAGGCATCGCATACTTTTCTCCCTCAAGAGAAAATCTTTCGTGGCTTGTCTTAACATCCACCATCATCGGGTTGTTTATAGATGTCGTTCCAACACTAGAGCTAGAGAGCTTCCTGCCAAGGGAGGGCTTAGCCTCATCTCCCTCAGAGACTCGAGGGAAAGAATCAAGATTACCCTTTTTGGTTTTATCCTCTAAGCTGCTCTTCGTTACCACTAAATCTACTCCTTTCAAGCAAGTATTGCCAGGGGGATTCACATCGGAAAAACTTATATCCTTACTACTCCTGCCATCGGCTACTACATTAGGGCCTCTCGAAAAGCTCATAAAATGCGTATCTTCGACCGGACCTGCATCAAACCCAAAGCTGCGATTTGTTTTCTTAATAGCACAGGCTAGGCTAGTTTGTTTAAGTCGATCAAACAAGGGCACACGTGTAGCTACCAAAGGTAAGCTACCAATTCTAAGGAGTGATTGAAAACTCTGTTTCTATATCTCCTACATATCAGAGATCAGATGTTAGGATTCATCTTTTTTTATATAGAAGCATTTTCAATTGATATTTTAAGCTTTTTTTCTTCTGCTAAAACAATTATGTGTATAGTTTTTGAAGGTAGAAGTTGATGAACTCTTCCTCTTTCTTTTATAACTTGCAATTTCGTTGTCTTGGTTATTTCAGACATTCATATAATTACGTGCTATTCTGAAGAGTATATATCATGTTTTTCATATATACGCTTGAAGACAGCATGCTACAAGGCAAAGAAAGCAGCTTATAGAGGTAAAAAGAAGAAGAAAAAGGCAATCAAAGTTGGCGCACACAAATTTATTCCCGAAAATCTTTAAAAATCGGAGGCATATTGAAAGTGTTGGTTTTTCTGGGAAAAACCCTTTTACAAGAGACTAGGTTAGTAGACACAGTTATTTTTGAAACTCAAGTGATTGGAAAAGTAAGGTGTATGCTCTCAAAATAATAAAAAATCTACTCGTAAGTATGTGCTTTTTTTCATTATCATAGTTCAAAGAAACAGGCAAAATTACCCTAAAACTACGGATTCTTCATTGATATGAGATAAGCTAATTAATGCGATATATCTAAATCATCTTTAGCTTCTATGAAAAAATTCAAAATTTTGAATTTAAAGCCTATAGCTGCCAATATTTCATGAATCGTTTTGGCAGAGTTTTCACACTTTAACAGCATAAAAAGATTAATTCTTCACTAAATAGAGCCATAAAGTAGCAGTCTCACTTCTTCTAGGTGAGAAAATTAATCAGATTTTATGTGGTGCAAACTAATGATCTTAAATCGGTGTGTATATCCAAGTATATTAGATTATCTATTCCTGTGATTCGGTGGGTGTCCAAGCAATTATCTTATTGGATGCCATTAGCGTTTTTTTTTCTTTAAGCAAACAGTCAAATGCGTCTAAAAGTCAGTTCAAGACTGCCCGTATGTATCAATTCAAAAATCTGACAAACTGAAGATGCTAAAAAATAAGACCAAGCTTTTTCCACCCGCCTTACTAGATCTTACTAAAGCTTAATCATGAAAAAATACTACTGACCTAGAACTACTGATGTTTTAAGCATCTCTAAAGAAAAAGTGGAATCTGATACAAATAGTGATTCTATAAACTACAAGCCTTTTCTGGCAAGAAAAACCACCTTTAAACAAATAATTTCGAAGGAAAAAAAGCCTTGCAAAACTGCAGTTTGCAGCAATATAATACAAATTTTTCTATTCAATTCGTCAGCTTACTATTTGAAAAACTAGTCTCCGACGCTAAAGCAAGTGGATATACTAGATTTGCAGAGGAAACTTCGTTGGAATTCGTATTCATGTCGTATCCAACCCTGGCAGCTTGGCGAAGGAGAGCTTTGGGAGATGGCACCTTCCAAGAGGCGAAGTTTTGGTTATCGGGAGTAAAATATCCATCAATATCATCAGAAAATGCTCCTGTATGCGAAGAAGATACATCTTCGAGTTCTACAGCTGCTGGAGTGAATGCAGCAGAGTAATAATGTAATGGCAACTCCAAAGAAAACACATTCTCTTCTCCCTCTAGCTTGAAGTTTAGAGGCTTTACACCTGTGGGAATATTTTGCGGTTCGCAAAATTCTCCGTTAAGGGAGTAAAGCAAATTTTGGCTACAATTATACAATAGACCCGTGGCCTCTTTCTTAAGCTCGTCTTCTTTTGATGTTATGGGGAGAGCTGCAGGGACCCCATTGAGGTCCTCCCCATCTGCTTTTCCCAACATATAGTCCTAAAATAGTATCAAAGCAGTGCAATACGATGAAAATTAGCAGCGAATAACGAAGCAAGCAAAGAAGCGAAGATTGTCCTGAATTTGCAGCAGATAAAGCAGAATTGGACTGGAAAAACTGCCTGATTTTTCCTCTTGCATTGGCTAGCTTCACTAGTTTCAAATTGATCATATGGAGACAGAAGAATTGTCGATGGAAAAAGCATTAAACAGAGAATTAACAAAATAAGGGGGTAGAGGGAAGAATTCTGACACTGGATTCCACTAGATAGAATCATACAAAGCATTCGGAAATTAAGAGGTGAGCTATTCCACAAAAAACATTAGCAGCAGGAAAAAGAGCGAAAGCTTTTCAGAAAAACCTTAAACCGCTGAGTAGCGGGAAAAAGCTCACTCACTAATAAACATGCAATCTTCCTCTACGCACCAGCTCACTCACAATTCGCCATACATGAAAATGCGCATTAATTTTTATGGGAAATCTCTCGTGTATATGTCTGTACACGTCTACTTTTTCACTTTGCTAAGTAGAAAGACACTGAAACTATGCGTGCTCTTGCAAGGGTCGACCTGCTGGCCTGAAAGGCCGCTCACAAAGGAAATGATCTAGAAATAGTAATACAAACCATTGAGTTTATATAATGGCACCCAATTCAAGCTTTTACATTTCAATTAATCCTGAATTATTACTTTACGTAATTAGTGCACATGAACAAGGGGGTGGTTTCGTTGGGTTCGTTCATGAGTAAGAGCGTGGATCTCGTTCATCAGCAAGAGCGTGGGTTTTTTCATACACAAGAGGGGGGTTCCATCACAAAAAAAAGAGGGTGAATTTTGTACATAAACAAGAGGGTGGTTTCGTTCATAAGCAAGAAAGTCGGCTTAATTCATAAAAAAGAGGAAGGTTCCATTCATACAAAAAAGTTGGCTTCATTCATGAGCAACCGAAGCATCAAACTACACATCTTAAAGCCCTCAAAGGCAACAAGCTGAGGCGAGCACCATGACTACAAAGAGTTGTAGACAAAAATCGTCGAGTTGCCTTGCAAAGTGCTACCCCTTTATCCATTTTTTCTTCTTCCTGCACTGCTATTTCACCTCCCTTGCAACATAATTGCAATAGCTCATTTTCTGAGTCGGACTGTATTTTGAAGATAAATAGCGTATTAAGTTCGAGCGATAGAAGGCCATAAATCGCAACCCGGCCGTAAGCAATATAAATCTCATATGATGCTACCTGGCGAAGAGAAGTAACTTTATGCGCTCAAACAATATTCAGAAGGTATGAGCGTAGTTAATCCATTGCCTCCTGATTATTGCACGCGCTTTCACTTCAAGTACTCGCTTAAAGATGAGACAAATGCGGGTATACAAAAATAAGCTTGTTATAACAGCTCGCTACAGTATTTTCTCCAAGGTATTTCAGCTAGCTACAAAAGAAGCACCTACAGGTTGCCATTTTCATAGAACAAAAAGGGGGGTTAGTTGAAGAAAATTGGCTACAACAAATCGGGGTGGCTGGGGATATGGCAGTCACAAGAGAAAAATAGCTCAGAAACCGGAATTTTGCTAATCCCTGCTAGAGTAATGATCCACAATAAATAGTAAAAATATACTTAATGTTGCCCTTACAAGACAAAACCTGCCTCATTAGATATGCCTATGCGGAAATAACTGGCAAACTATCATCCGTATGCGTAGCTATTATAATTATGCAACCCTCAGCAGAAGCAAATATTTTTTAGTCACTCGTAGCCGCAGAAAAATGTTTTAAAAATCACCGACAGCATATACCATCTTCAGTGTGACTGCTTAACGGTACTGTGCGTATTACTTAAACGATATGGTGTTGCTTCGAAGCTCTTTCGCATGATTGGTTAGTACTGTTTCTACGCTGCCAGATTACGTTCCTTTGTCGATCCTACTCTCATGGCTATGAGCTATTGGAACCCGTCAAGTTACGAAATTTACCGCCAGTCATCTGCTGACTTGTATTATTCAATTTGGAACGTTTGCATGCGACCCATGGAACAGCTTCCAACAGTTAGTGACAGCAGATAAGCCGAAGGGTTCCACGAGCAATAAAAGAGGGAGAATCACTTCAGGAGAAAAGCTTGGCTAGGTGATAAAAGCGGGTGTAAGATCTTGCAGTACAAACTGTTAACTTCCTTCTGGAAAACACCGTTTTCCAAGTCTGATATTTCGTAACCTCTGCCTCTTGCTACCAGCTGTGAAAACTGAATGAACTTGTGAAGTTCTAGTTATGATGCTCCTAAATCAAGGAGAGCTGCAATAATGAGCTTACAGATGGAAACCTCGAAATTTAGGGTGTGGTCCCTCATCATTGGATGGCGTGATAACTATACACCTCTATGCATCACTGTTGCGGAATAACTGTTCACACATCAAACTGACAGTCGTGGACGCTTGTGAAAGCTAATGCGGTGGAACGAAGTGTGCTGCTTGCGAATGATGCCTGGGCCTGCTTATTAAATGCTTCTTGTTTGTAGGAAGGAAGCTTATATATAAACTTGACACTAGTGTTTTCAAACTTGTTGCTATACTCCTTATCGTACCTTATAGATGAAAACAGTGGTATCTAACTGCTCAAGACTAGCTAAGGAACTATCATCGAGGATGACTGCAAACTAACCACAAGCCATGCTCAGCTATTTAGGCAGTACTGTGCGATACAAGCTACGTTGACTTAAAGTACACATCATCAAAAAAAATGAAAGAACTATTTAGACCACCATGCAGGAGTAAACAATAGGCAACTGTATACCTTCCGAATGCAAAATACCTTGAGCAGCACTTACTAAGCATCATCATTGTGTATTTACCAGCTATAAAGTAAATACTCTTCACATGTATTCAAAGCAATAAACTTAATTTCACTTGGTTTCTTCGTGGCTTTAAGAGAACCCTTTTCCCGGGCAACCACTATCATAGAGCAGGTCCAGCTTGCAATTACTCCCCTCTAAAGTGTGTGAATGATGGACAATACTACTCAGTTCACCTTCAATTGTCGCTGAACTTACCAAGTTGATCCCGATTACAATTACCTGTAAAAATTTTTTTTAATTCCGTGGGCACATAATTTAACGTCAGTACTTAATAAAAACTGCCGGAAATAAGCGTCTTATACCTACAGAATATCATTGGATGCCCAATAATAAACGTGTTTTCTAGCGTATCTACGGCCTCAGTGACTAAGGAAGTTTAGTGCGCTTGTACTCTCAAATAATGGTGCTCTAAATATCATGCGACATGGTATGCTACAACTGATTTTGAGGCACAGAACTACTTAGGTGTAGTCTACCCACTCAGCCTGGAAGATGAAGCGAAATAGTCGAGGAGTACACAGAGAATTTCCAAGGTTTATTAAGGGTTTCTTAAATGCGCATTCGAGGTTAGCGCCTCTCGCGATAAAGATGCAAACGACGGCGTTATCACGGGCGCGCGGCTGTGCACATGATGACATGCGTGCATGGGCGCTTAGTCGTGCCTGGGTGGTACCGTGAGGGAGAAAATATGCATCTAATATTGTGTGTGCGGGCTGACCGCCGCAGTAATCGCACCACGGCGCGTATACGAAACTATGCTGGGATAATTATATTGCTTATCATATAGAACTTTGCATGATGTGTATCAGGGCAGCATTTTGATTATACGTAGATTATTACATGGCGCTAAAAATTCCAATGGGATTAACTTGTTAGTTTGGTGGGCAGAAAATTGCTAGGATGATAGTCAAATAAGAAAGCTTAGTTGCAAGCAAAGAAGGGAGCTGAGGTGCCCCTCCTATTTTGTTATTAAGGGGTTAGAATAGTAGTAGACCTTCACTGATCATCAAGAATCCACTGTACACGATTGAGCCTACATGCAACGGTTCATACTATCTGATTGTTAACTTCGCAATGCGTAGGTTCGATTACACCATACTTCATTCCGGATCCACGCAGGAGAGCAATGCCTTCCTGAAAGCGAAGGTGCGAAAAAAATGAGAAAAAGCGCTTCTACAAAGTGCACCCAACTTCAAAGGGAATTTTCTTGTTTGAACTTTTTTGTTGGCTGCCCCGTCTTCTATTTTTAGGCGAATTACAGTATTGCCTTAACACTGGCAAATATTAATTGGAAATCACTTTTAAAGCAGTTCCAGTAATAAAGAAAGCGTGTGAGCATTTTTTGGCTTGGCAGGAATTTGTTGATACTTCTTTACATTTATGACTCTTATCAGACACTAGAAAATGTGATATTCAAAGCTTTGCAATGGTACTCAAAAGTATCCTTCGCCAGCCCGATACTAACCGCTTAAAGTTATTCAAGGTTACTGAATAAAAACCACAAAGCCATGAGGTTAAAGGCTAAGGGAAGTGTGGGAAAGGTGTTTCGGTACATCTCCCAAGCACGGTAACTTGGCGAATTAAAGAAACTTTGAGCACAGTGTAGAGCATCCTTTACTACCGGGTAGCGAGGGAGCAGTTTTGACATGTTGCAGCTTCATTGCGCAAATCTCCATTTATTTTAGGTATTCTGCCATGAATTACGTGAGAAATATACGAGAGAATAATTATGGCACTATGAATAGCCTCTGATAGCCAAGAAATATGCAAGGATTCTTGGAAGAACAAATCATATTCTGTTGACCCATTATGGTAGATTGTTCAAATTGAAGGTTAGCCCGAATTCCCAGGCTCCTATCAAGTAAGACCTTCACAACAGACTGAAATTGTACCAGCCTAAATCGAGGGACTTGAATTTATTTTTTAGTTTTCACACGCTAATTTCATTTCAGTTTGATAAGGCGCGGTAACAGTGGCTTCTTTGGGCAAAGTTGTTTTTATTTTTGAGCTTACTTGCGGCAGCAATATTCATTCTGTGTGTATTTGAGCGCATTTTCTCCTACTAATGTAAATGTGTTGATTATACTAAATCCCTTTTTAGTTTTTATTTTTACATCATCTACAATGATTTCAATATAATCTTACACATAAGATTAACGTATATTTTTACATTTATTTTCAAATTCAGCTCTAAGTAGTACTTAATGTTTCATGTCTCATTTGGTTCCACCCACAGTTGCTCGTAACAAAGTTACAATTTTATATCGTCCCTTTGCCCTTGCTTAGCAATGAGAGCCAGTGTGATGGTGAAATAATAAAACCAGCAACCCTATAAACAATCTAGACTGTAGAAAATATTTTTGCTTTAAGTCTGTTATATATCCACTATGAGGAGGGATCGTTCCGAATCTCAGTATATAATAAACTTGGTGACAGTGCAATTGAAGGAAAACTTCTTGACGTGCATGGTACCTCATTACCAAGTCAATATATAATAAACTTGTTAAAAATATAATTGAAGGATGGCTTCTTGACGTGTATGCTACCTTATTATTAGTATAAACCATTATATGCACCGACGGAAAACAAACAGTTGTAGCAGCTGCCATGTTGCGAACTTATCATTCTTTACAGGAGCACTAGGCAGCGAAATGCTAACAAGTCATGACATCTGGATGATACAGTTCTGCAAAAATTTCATCTCTGAATGGCATTTTTTTGCAATACATACCATAAGCTGCAATCACACACTTTTAAGGTAATTAGACAGTAACTGGTGTATGCCGGTTGTTATAAAACTAATATTTACTCCTAGCCTCAAAAAACCCCATATTCGAAGCTATCTTGTTTTGAATAGCCTACTGTGCCTTCCACTAACTTTTGTTGCACATATCTCACTTCTTTCATTTCATTCCTTCAAAAGTTTTATAAAGTCTGTCGCTACTATGCTGCCGAAACTCTTACTCTAAAATCTCTGAAGAATCTCTTGCGTAAGGATATATATTTTGACATTAATACTTGTGCGTGTCCGATGTATATCCTCTGGAAGAATCACTAGTCAGTAGACATTGAAGCCATTTTTTTGGATAGTCCCATCATTCGTATGGACCCAAAGAGGTATGTGACATAGCACAAAGCACGCACATTCAATCGTAGTAAAGAAACCAGCACGCCCTCAGTGGGTATCGAGGTTCCGAAAAAAGGACAAAATCTGCCACTCGTTGCTACGATGACTGCCCGGACGCATCGTGAGTTACCTACGGAGAAGGCGTCACAAAACCGTTTTGAAGCAACCTCCCAAAAAACCTGTTATTTTAAAGCGGCTATGCATTACTGTTGTATCAACAGCTGCATATACCGGCGCCTAAAAACAGTCGAACAGACGCTCGTGTTAGATGCACACAGCACAGCGAGCTGCTCCACTGAAAAATCAGTCACCTGCGATATTCATGCACATTGCGAAACCTCAGAAGTTCCCGCGCCTTACATCCGAACTTTATATCGGGCGCACCGAAAGTCTACCTCAGACACGCTCATCGGTAGTATTGTCCAGTGAAACATCTGCTTCATACATCGACCACTATCGTCTCGCAGAGGGCGCGTCGTTGATTAACTTGCTTCGCCCGACCAGGTGCGGCTTCATTCACCAGCTGGTATCCTCTAATGCGGTGCACTTCATTCATCAACCGGCATCTTCCAGCCGAGGCTGGCTGGCACCTTCTTCAACTGGTATCGACCAGTGCAATGTTCTCCATTAGTCAATCCGTACCTACCGCTGCTGCACGCTTCATTCATCAGACGCCATCTTACAGCGTAATGCCCCTCATAAATCAAAATCAGTAACGTCCCATATAGTGCGCCACGTTCATCAAAATTAGCATTATATAACACACGTTGCTCTCCGTGAAATCAGCCATTTGATTTTTAGTCACTTATGGTATGTATATGTAGCGCAAGCCTCATCGCACTCTTCGTTCACTTCTCCCTTTCTGCACTTTAAAGCCTTGGCGGAGGAGGCAAACAGCTCTGCAAAAAATGCTGTGATTAAGCGCAGTGCGTATGTTTTTCTCGCAAATCATCGGTAGCACAGCTTAAGTGGTTCGTTGAAGGAACCATACAAATATCATTGGGATATCCTTGCTAGTTAGAGCAAAGGGGGTGAGTGAAGAGGCTGGTCTACTACCTCCACTGGAGAATAGCTGCTTTGAAGCGTGGACAACTTTTTTCAGATGCACCTGCAACACCATCCATTAGCAACAATTCTATAAAAGGCTGGAGATTTTGCATAATACAGAGTAAGCATTTTGATACGAGGGTATACGTGCAGTGGCAGTGCGAATGAAAGCTCGAAAACATGCGCTGACCATGCGGCGAATGTTTCCCACCTTTATTTTGGTGGTACAAGTAGATTGCCCCTGCAAAAATAGAGGTTAAAAAGGTGGATCCGCTCAAAAAATTGTGTGCTTTCATTGCTGCTCTTTAGCTTTTTTTTTGAGGAATAACTTTTAAGAGTATGCTGATTCTTCCACTGCAGCTAGATGGTTTCTTCTGCATTGAGGGGATTGCTGAATTGTGATGATATGCTCTCTTGTGTGTGCTTTGTCAAATGTGATGATTTACTCTCTTGTATATGCTTTGCGCTGATGTGCGCTCATTTGATTTCGTCTTTGTAGAGAGAGTGATTCCCTAGAATATTTGCTTATTCACTCTTTGTGATGCTGATTCGTAAAGATGTAATTTTTCCAGTTTGGCAGAAATAGTAAGCGTGGAGCTTTCTTATATTTTTTTCGCTTGCGATAATTTGGCTGATATATACGCCTAGGTTGCTTTTGCATAAGTAGAGATTCGTGCGGCATTGTTAATTGAGTTCTCTGAGCTTGCACCTTTTTTCTATATCTATTATTCGCGCTATATTTCAGAGGCATAAAAAAAAAGAATTTTAGATTCAAGGTAATGTATAGTGATGTAAAAATTTAGTGGCACTTCCTTGCTGTTGCTTGTGCAGAAGTTTGGGATTGCTTGCAGCCGTTCTTTGTTTTGTAGTGAGTGAGCCAGCTAAACTGTGTGTTGTTGCCAGTCTTTTTCATGGTGGGGTTTATGTCTATTTGTGAAGAGTATTAACGAAGTATTTATAGGTGATTCCAAATTAAAGGAAGAATTAATTACGAGACCTACATCAGGGTTGTGAACCAGTGCTGCATACGTTTTGAGGTTATCTCATATTTGTGTTTCACTCATCATTGATTCTGCCTAGAAGCCAATAGCTTTTGCTGTCACGTTTTATTTTTTTCTGATGATTGAGGGACGAGGGAGTCTTTTAGCTGTTATCGCGCGAGTAGGAATTGGAATTTAGCCTAGAGCGTCTGTTCAAATCATAATACTGTTTGCTGTTTTTCTCAAACGCTGAAGTCGTGCTTATAGAAGTGTATGTTTTTTTAAGATGTATGCGTGTTCATCTTCACATGTGTGTTTTTTGTATGTGTTTGTGTGTTTATTTTTATAGGTGTGTGTATGTTTGTTTTAATGTGTGTTTTCGTCTTCATACGTGTGTTTTATTTTTTTCCTCCTTATGTGTATGTTTTTTTCTCTCTCTTTATGTGCACGTTTCTTGGATTGTGGGTAGCATGTGATTTCCCCCGATGCTTAGTTTCTGTTTGTCGTTTAGCTTTTCTTTAGTTTTTTTTGTATGTTTTTGCTGTGTGTTATGTCTAGCTATCATTTCAAGAGGAACGTGTGAATTTGTCATGGTTTTTGCTTAGTTTTCACCTGTTCCCTCCTCATTTAGAAGGGTTTTTTTGTCGTTGTGTCGACTTTCTTGCACTACTATTTCCTCTTTTTCCTGTTTTGTTTCTCTCCCTCTTCCCCCTCATCTATACCTGAATTTCCCTAAAGTTTATTTTTTCATCCAATTAAGAACTTTCATGCAATACTACTTCGTTCAACTGTTTCTTTCCCAGGAATACGATCTCTAGAATATAAGGTAATATGGCCTTTCTAAAGAGTGCACTGCAAGCAGGTGTGCGAACTGGTTATAATTTCTGTCCCAGTTTGCTAGCAAAATTTAAGGGGCCTAGTCTAAATGGAGCTTGCAAGACAGCGTCTTCGAATCCAACCCCAATGTTTAGCCGGCTCTTCAGCTCTTCCTCTTCTAGGTTCAATATGAGTGAAGTTATGCTTTCAAAATCTGATGCTTGGAGAGAAATCACTAGGAATCTCTACTATTCTACGGCTGCTTTCGTATCTGCAGCAGCTCTAGGGCTTTCATTCTATGAAAACTCGAAGGTGAAATCTGAAGATTGGAGCCCTATTATACCTACTGAGCCGGTGAAGAATCTTGATGCCGCAAGGAAGGAGTTTTTGGAAGTTGTTGGACCCGAACGCCTACTCACTGATCCTTCTGTGATTGAGAAATACGCTTATGAAGCACTGCAACAGTAGGGGCTACGATATACAAGTGTGTAGCTTTGTGTGTGTGTAAATTCATGTGCGTGTATCTTACCGTTGCTTGTGTGCGTTGTTTTTATCGTGGCTTGACCCCCAAGAACTAATTTATTTTGAACCCCCTACCTCATATTACTAGTAAAAACACCCTAATGGAGCTCATTTCTTTCAAGAATCATATCACCCATTACATATTTCATGCTGAGCATTTTTTTCTGACGTGCATATATACTGAGCCACCACTCTTTTCAAAAGCTTTTTATTATGGTAAGGCCTTCTTTTCATCGTGGCTCTACATGTACATTTCATCGATTTTTTTGAAGATTTCACGCTAAAAGATGATTTGTATGGCATGATTCGCACACACTTCAGGTACCGATCGATAATGCCACACACGGCGATTTATCCTTTAACTACTGAAGAAGTTAGTAATATTATGAAGATTTGCCACAAGTACGAGATTGTGGTGATACCTTACGGGTGTGGAACCAACCTTGAAGGTATTGATAGTTTCGAGTTTTATGCTTGGAAAGTTTCGTTATTCTGAGAAAGCGAAGATTTCAGTGGAGTTTTTGATATAATGAAGCGATTCTGAGATGAAACACGTAAAAATGATGGAATATCCAACATTTTCGCCAAAAATATGTTTCATAATGTTTTAAGAGGATGTTTATATGAAAATACCCTTTGAAATTTTCAAGAATGTAATAAAGGTCAAATTTGTGTGCTCCTATTGATTCTGGCTAGAAACGTGTGTGGATCAGGCAGTTGTGTGATAGATTACGCAAAAACTCGTGATTTTACAGTTGAACAAGAAGCGGGCAGTTGAAAACTTGAAGAAGAAGATGAGGACGAGGAGGAAGAAGAGGAAGAAGTATTTTTACATTATTTTGCTACGATAAATTATACTTCCGCTACTTTAGATGATTGTTTTGGCGTAAACTTTCGTTTTAGAATATTAAGGAAAAGGCAAGATTTTTAGTTGAAGAGAAAGTAAATCTCAATGATACACTCCAGAGTTGAAGATACTCAGCGTTGCTTCCAAAAAATTTGCTAGAGCTGGTAGAACTGGGCTGAAACCTGCTATTTCCAGGAAATAGTAGAGTTTTTTGTAGTTGCACGCACATTCTCCTAACTTTGATTTGGCTCTCTATTCATTATGTGGCCTGTGTATCATGATTTCGCAGAGTTTACTTTATAGTGTGCTTAGTATCCTGTAGTTTAATCGTGCGATGTACTTTTGTCTAGTTTTTTTATGATTTTGTTTGTACGCTTGTGGTGTGTGTTTGTTTGTGTGTGTGTGTTGTGTGCGTGTGTGCGAGTGTGCACGCGAACTTGTTGTTCTCCCTTTAGGTCATACTATCTCAATTACACCTAGCTTGTATCTGGATTTTGCAAAGATGAATAAAATAATCAGGCTAGATACCGATGACATGGATGCAACGGTGGAGGCCGGTGTTCCATGGATTGAACTCAACAAGCATCTGAAGCCTTCAGGGTTATTCTTCCCAATTGTAAGGCATTTTGTGTGTGCAGTTTTCTCATTGAAGTTTCTTAGTTTGCTTAACGTTTCTTCTTAAATCATCAATCTTCTTCTCAAGACCTCTGACTCCAGTTTCAAAAATAGCATCTTCAATCATATCTCTAATTTTTTGTGGATTTTATTGGCGAAGGATGTTTTTAAATTACCTCCTTTTGCACATATACTAGGAGGATTTCATTGAGAATGCATATTAATGTGTGTGTGGATTTACTGATGTTTTTGGAGGATTAAATAGTAGAAATATGCATTTCTCTGTAGCTTTGCGTGGATTTTTTTCAAGTAGTTTGCTGTGGTTGTGTGTTATTAATACCCTAGGGATACCAAGCCATTACTGATTGGTATATATTCCTTGAAGCATATTTTCATCATTCAGTCTTTGCTTGTATAGCTGAAGGCCACTCAGCTCATTTAGCTCACACTACTCACTCTACTCACTCTTTGGCTAAGAAAATTATACTCTCGCATTCTCTTCGTCTTTCGCTCTTTTTCTACCCCCTAAAACCTGTTCTTTGGTCTTCCCGAGCTAGCCATCTACTTGCTTAGCTTAGACGCACACTAAAGTTACATCTGTGGTGTGTGTGAGCTGTATTTCAGCATGTGTGTTTTATTCTCTCAGAGCTGATAATAGATTTTCGAAATTTGCCTTCTAATCGTCTATTTCGATCTTCTCTGTAGGATCCTGGCCCTGGAGCCTCTATTGGTGGAATGGTGGCGACTAGATGCAGCGGGACGAATGCTGTGCATTACGGCACAATGAAGGACTGGGTGTTGGCATTAACTGTAGTGCTATCTGATGGAAGAGTAGTCAAAACTGGTGTGTTATGGGAAGTAACGTATAGCGGAGATGAAGAAGATGAAGATTTTTCTTGAAAACATCGTTATCGTCTCTTTACTAGAGAAGTAGAGGCAACTGCTTGCCTTTACCGTCTTTCGCACTGCTAAACCCTACAGATTTGAAGATTTATTAGCATTTTTCTACTAGAATTGTCAGGTGATTTGCTTATAAGTGGAAGGGAGAATGCAGAGGATTCTAAAATAGTTTGTGTAATGGAGATGAATATTTTGGAAGCTAATAATTGTGTGTGTGCGTGAAGAGATCAGATTTAGGAGCTGAATTTATGATCTTGTGGTATGTGTGTGTGTAGTTGTCTTTAAAAATATTATTTCTTTCTATGTGAGGATTATTGTTTGGATGTTTGGTATTAGGATAGGGATTTATACATTTTCATAGTAAATTCCTGCAGATTTTCTTCATTTCGTAAATTTTTTAGAGAATTTGAAGATAATTTGGAAGAAGTATCTCCTTCACTTTCCTGCGTGTGTGTGAATTTGAAGAGAATGCTTAAACAATGTTTCTTCTTCTTTCCTCCCTTCTTCATTTTTCCTGAATATTCCTCGTTTGAGGCATATCTTCTTCAATTTTCTTCATATTTCTTTTGATGATATTTTTTCGCTCCTTCAGGCACGAAAGCTAGAAAAGACGCTGCCGGCTATGATTTGACACGCTTATTCAGTGGGTCAGAAGGGACTTTGGGAATCATTACAGAAATCACCCTCCGGCTAGCTCCTTCTTCTGGTATCGAGGGTGTTGCAGTTTGCAGCTTTGAAAACGTGAAAGATCTGTGTGCGTGTGTCGGTAGCATCTTGAAGGCTGGAGTGCAGCCTAGCTGCTCAGAATACTTGGTTAGATTTTGATGTTTTTTATGTAGAGCAGTTCAGACTAGTTAGTGGGTAATCACCGTGTTTTTCTTGATATGATGGGATGAAGTGTGCATTTTCCAGGAATTTATGGGCTAAAATATACATTTTTATTAATAAAAAATGGAAGAAAGTAGATATATTGTGTGTGCGCGTGAAGGTGATTTCTGTTTTTTACACACAACGCTAGGAGATATTCCTAACTTCTCACGCACACAGTGCAAGGAGCTCTCGTAGCATCATATCTAATGCACTTTTGTGTATTTTTTTTGCTGAGATAATGATGTTTTCTTGAGCTCACTGTATATACACCATTGTGAGTTCGCACACAGAATAAATCTTAGGAAATTCACTTTGTTTAGAGATTAGCTTTGCCCCTTAAAAACATCATTTCTTGTGAAACTTTTGGATATTAAAAGGAGATTTTTCTGAGTCTTTCTGCGGATATAAACGCGTGAGCTCAATCAGGCAAATCACCCATAAAAGCATCAATTCTGCTCTTTCACGGCTTTTCCTCTTCTTATAGTAGATGAGTATACTACAATTGACTGGATATAGCGGTTGGAGTAACATCTACTGAGCTTGACCATGTGTGTGTGTGTGTTTGATTGTTTTAATAGTGCTAGATGTTTCAAATTCGCTTACTGGGGTATGTCATGCTTTTTTTCTTCTTGTGAAAAGATAAAGAAGCTTTGTTCTGAGAAGATATTTTCTCGAATATGTGTGTTGAAACTCTGTAAATCACTCTAGTACAGCTTTGTGTGAAGTTGGGGTATGTGTCTATGAAATTTGTGTTTTTTGTGTATAAAACTAGTGTTATCTGTGTGTGAAACTGGTGATCTCTCTATGAAGTTTGTTTTTTTCTCGGTAAAATCATCATTTTCTCAAATTATTAGACACCTGTTTCTGATTATCCTGCCAATCCCTTCTAGAACAACGTATCTCACAAAAACCCCTTTTTTTAATAGATTTTTCCGCTTTTTTTTGATGATTCTTCCTCTTCTTCAATTTCTAGGATGCGAACAGCATTCGTGTGATTAATCCAGCACTGAAGGAACCATTGGATGAACGCCCTACTCTAATGCTGAAGTTTCATGGCAGTCGACAGCATTTAAGTGAAGTCTTTGAAATTACTCAAAGCAAAGTAATTTCTGCTGGTGGAAATAAATTTAAATATTTGTATGAAGGAACGGGAGCTGAAGAACTGTGGGATGCGAGAAAATCTCTTTACTGGAGGACGGTAGCTCTATATGGCAAAGATAGGATTTACTACGTGACGGATGTGTGTGTGCCGATTGGAAAGTAAGTTTATGCGTGTGAGTTGTGGTTCATAAAGAGGTGATGTTGGTGAGTGTTTGCCTGTGTTGTGTGTATTTAGTAAATCTGTATGTGATTTTTGTTTTTAGTGCATTTTTCTTCAAGTTTTCTTGATATGTAGATGCCCTCTTTCGGTGGATTGAAGAAGTTTTTTTCCTCCCTTGTTTTAGATGTTTTTGCTGAATTTCCTCCTTTGATATTTGCTTGAAGTATCATTAGAATATGCATATTTAACTAGTTTTTTCTACTCAAAAGTTCCCTCAAACTAAGTACGACTGCTCTATCCCTTGCTAATACCAAGTCTACACTTTCCATCTTTGATGCAGTTTCGTTCTTTCTTCCCAATAATATCTCAAAAGCGAATTTTGAAGACGATTTTTCTCCTATAAATGTAACTTTGAAGGATTTGCATTTTTTCACCCTCATTTTTCGTGATAGTCTCAAACTGTTTCAATCTGCTCATGAAGCCAATCCTTAATATACCTGAGCGTCTTTTTGCTGTTTGTGGTCTTCATCCTTCAAAAGAGTTTCAGGGTTATGCTGCTCTCTTACCATAAACACCAGTCAATTCTATAAAGAAGGGGGATTTTCGTAATTGATAGCTGTTAAATTTTTTTAATGTAATGCTGCTTCACTCATAAAGATGCTATACCTTTTGAAGGTTTAGCTTGAAGCTTCTTTACTGTGATATTTCAACCTCTTGACATACTTTCTAGGCTCCCAGAGTTAATTTCTGCCGCTGAAAAGGATGTTATAGAGAGACAGCTTACCTGCACTCTCTTTGGTGAGTTTGTATAGTTATTTTTGTGAGAGTATAAGCTTTTGCTTGCGTAGTGCACACACAAATTCACCCATAAATCGTCAAAATTCCACCACACACGCAGACATAGCTAGTCACACCGGCATAACTGGTTACAGAGGCATAGCTATTCACACAGGCATAGCAACTCACACACATACCAGCCCACACACATATCAACCCATACATACACATCAACCGATACATACACACTAACTCACACACACAAACACAGTAATCATATGTTCAAGCCTTTCTTTTCGCAACCTAAAGTATCCTTCCGAGAAATTTTTCTGCACATAGTATCGGTTTGTTCTATTTTCTTGAACATATCAAGCAAACTTGTATTGTTAGACTGATCCTGTTCTTCTGCTGCATATATCACACTACATACTCTATGGTAAACAGTTCGTTTCAACTTGCTCCTTAATAAACCTACTAGCATGCAATTTTCATTTCACAAAATCAAAGGTGTGAGTGATACCCGAATCTCCGTTGTTTTCTCCTTGATTCACTGGTGAAGTTTTGTTGAATTTTCACGAAAAATCACGATATATCTGCACACACTGGGAATAATCCTGAATCCTTGTGTCCTCTATAGTACTGAAGCTTATTAAAATAAGCTATTCCTTCATCCCTTCAGGCCATGTAGGTGATGGAAACTTCCATGTTCTCTTATCCCGTGAAAAAAATGATCTTGAAGGAGCCAAGGTCACTAAAGGGTGTTTGGAGGGAGTAATGCTTTTTTGGTAGCTTCCAGTGTGATGTGTTAACGATGAGTTCTCTCGTTATAGCGCGAGAGAGAACGAGAGATTTGGGGAGGTGTTTGATGTATGTGCTGGAAGGTTAAAGCTAGGCTATATCCTCTATATGCTTTTGGTGCTGCCATGATTTGTTAGTTTATGTTGTCTTCAAGGAATTGTGTGCGATATAAGTAGCAATGTAGCTGCAGCCCATTGCTTGCCTGCAATCTTTTTGGGGTGTTAAGGTGCTTGATATGAAGCTTCAGAGATGCTTGTTATGTGATGGTGGTATGTTGATGGCTGAGGAACACCCACCTCATCTGATTTTCTGTGTGTTATTGTGCTTGTTGTACGTGTAGATTTAGTTTTTTTTTGTTTTGGTGTTGACCTGTGCGCCGCAGCGTATGTGTGCAACAGAGTGTGTGTGTGCAGCTGCGTTTGCACCTTGCTGTGTGCGTATGCTTATACTCTGAATTGCTCTCAAGTCATTATAATCTCCGTTTTTGGCGTGGATGTTTGTGATTCAATGTATACCTCATCTGATGCAGACTGGTTTTGAGTATAGCTTATCCCGCCATCGCGTTGAAGACACCACGTGTGTGTGTTAGGTATATCCAAAGCGATGTTTATAATGGTATATGATAAAGATTGTGACAGCGTACGTTTCCATGCTAAATTTTTGATGTTTCTTACAGCAAATCAAAGCGTTCGCTGAGACACTATCCGAAAATGCCATTGCTCTTGGAGGTACATGCACAGGTAAAGTGAATTTTTGCTGTTAAAGGCTTTGCTGACAGCATATGATTCTTGCCGTATCAAGAATGTGTGTCTGCACACAGGAGCGTGATTTTACCTGCTTTTTTTAATAATTGGACTTCTAAAGACATTCCGGTGTGTGTGTTGAGTTTTTTTCTTACGTTCATTAGCCCAGCATCGTCGCTAGCCGTTTTCCAATTGTGTGTTCACACTTGAAATTTTTGTATCTTCACCTCGCAGTTTTATGCTGCTCTCGGGTCAATCTTTGGTGTGCATTTGGTATATATCCTACTATTCACCATCTTCTTCTATTACGAAGTTTCTGTTGTGTGTTGTTTGGTTAACTATCATGTCATCAGGGTAGAGTTTGTTTTTATTATATATATGCTGGAAGTATTTAAGCGTCGCTTTTTTGAAGTATTCGAAATGCGATTGATGGTGCTCTTGAAGCAGGTAGCAATATTGTGGAAAGAACTTTAAAACATGTCACAATAACACTACATCTAGGGCAGGTATAATAGTAGGTAAAGGAAAGCTTGGCTGCTTCGAAACTTGAAGCTTTCTAGGAGGGAAATCCGCGTTGTTCTACACTTTTTTGTATTCACTGCTAGTCTATACCCACTTGTGGATGCTTTTTAGTGTAGTATGCTCCAGAATAGAGTGATTTGCATGAATATTCCTATACGAATGCTTTCATTCCAATACTCTTGTGTTAATACGCCGTGATTTAGTCTGTCTTTAGTGTTGGAGATGCAAGATCATGAAAAAATATGCTTGTGCTTTATGCGTTATGAAAGACTCGTACAACCACCTTGTGTGTGCTGTTGCCTTGCAGCAACAAAAGCCGTAATTTTTGTGGGCTCTTTCCCAGATTTACATTTTTTCATGTTTTCTCTTTTTATTTTAGGTGAACACGGTGTCGGCATGGGGAAAATCAAGTATCTTGCCAAGACTGTAAGTTTGCAAGCTTTGCCTTAGTATAATTTAGCTTTAGAAATAACTGAGCTTAAATACACCCTTAGCTTCAGAAAGTACGTTAGCTTTAGAAAATGCAACGTTAGCTTTAGTAACACTTTCATTGAAGTGCGATGAATCTGGCTGTACGGCGTGCATTTTGAAGAAGCCCACATTCAAAACGATAATTCCAAGAGCCCAAGTTATACCAACTATATAGCTACTTTGTGTATACTTGTAAAATTTTTGATGAAAAAAGCTTTCAAATTTATTTTTTATCAAACTGGTCTCCTAAGTCATCCTTTTTTAAACATAGCGGGGGCGTGCGTGGAAGATGCTACATATGCACACTAACCTCTCTTTTGGGGCTTTCTTCCTGCCATGGAAGTTATATTTCCCCCCCTCATCTTTTTTGCATTTAATCTACTATCCGCTCAGTTACCGCGGGATCATCGTATATTTTCTCAACTGCTGTATATTTTTTTTTCTCACTGTGTATAGTATCCTAAGGAGTCCATCGATTTAATGAAGGCCATAAAGGCTTTGATGGATCCTAAGAACTTGTTGAATCCTGGAAAAGTTATAGAATAATTAGAATATCTTTGATATTTGTACCTGGCGTTGCAAATACTTCTGTACTTGTTTCGTCCTTCGCAGTGTCACCCATTCAATGGAAGCGCAGATTTATACCGGATTTTATTAAGGGAATATATATTGTTTGTATAGCTCATGTGAATTATTTTTTTAACTGCCTCCTGAAAGTTTCGAATGAAACGTTAACTGCTCATCTGATGGAGTAATTTGTGCTGGCTATTCTAAAATATCCTGGAAAATGACCCCACTTATTTTTGTGAACTCTTTTTAGCTTAGCTGCATATCTTTACCTGATTCAAGTCTGTGAGCCGCTTCTGTTCTAGTTGAACCTGCGGGTGCGTCGACACTGAAGCCCACCCCTGCAATTTCAACATATACTTAGATTAATAGATGGAAGAAGCGGTGATATTATTGGGATATATCACCGTATGCTGTTTCTTCGATGAATACTAGCATATATATATTACTTACGGTGCGCATTTTCTTAGAAGCGCAACCATTCTCACTTTTATGCGGTTTGGTTTCTCTTGCATTTGCAACTGGTACGCGAGTTATCCCCTCATGTGTTGTGTTTAGCTCCCTATTAAAATCGCATAGAATAGCTCTTTTGAACTTGAGCGCGCCAGTTTATATCTTTTGTTTGTTCTCGAGATAAATCTGTATTAATAGTACTTGTGTAGGTGTTTCCTTTTGAACCATCTAGCCTATGTTATATGTGGTCCTTCCCTTACCCGCTACATTGGTTAGCAAGCGTTACGTGAGTGGGTAATTATTTTTTTTTTATATTCCAACCCTCGGCCAATAGAGAGCTGTAGATTGATGTAATAAATATGTTGGCTTTTACCTATAACACTTAAAAAAAGTATCTAACCCGGTTTTCTGGTTAGCGCTGGCAAACTATTCTATGAAGGGCTAGATGAGAAAATCGAAAGTACGTGCTTTTGGGTCAGGATGCAAGACTTTCGTGGATGTGTTTATATGGGCTAATCATATTTTTATGTGATTTCTGGCCAAGGACTTCAAAATTTAGCCTAGAAATTACGAGTATGATACAACCCCGTCTACTTGCTCTGTTGCGAAAGTAAATTGCCCTTGGAGACATTGTGGTACAACTTATCGCGTAGCCAGGATAGCGCCCCGGGGAAGAATGTTTCGGATACTTGCCTGTTTTAGTGGAAGGTGCCACCATGATACTCGGATAAAAACTACTCCGGCTTTACAAGTTTTTTTCCCCACTTTAAGCGTCTGGTATGCAAACACAAAGTCTTGTTTTTGAGGCTAGTGCCAATGCAAAAGACTATAGCTATGCTAGGAGGGCGCTTTTTGTGGGTAGACTTGGGCACACGCGATATGCTGGAGGGTGTAAGCTTGCGGGTTACGATTTTCTTCCATACCTTTAGGAACTGTGTTTAAAATATACAATTGATATTTTAAAAATAGGGTTCATGTGAAAAATGAGTAAGTATTACATAGCATTGCTAAGATCAATTCCGAAATTGGTTTTCCGATATTAGATGTGCAAAATCGTGCTTTACTGCGTATCTCGGATGAGGAAGGGTAAAACGTCTATAGCAATCAGTCACCCTAGGAAATTGCGATAATGCTGAGACACCTAGTTTTTTGTGGTTGGGTTGATGAATTACATCGTCTGGTGCAATCTACCTTATGTTGTGATGCATTGCCTCTTAACGTGCATTTGTGTACCTTCCGGCATAACAACGCTTGCGCATAGAGGCTTTGGAAGCATTGCCATCATTTGAATTTTGTTTGAGCGGTACCACGCAGGTGTGCGCACGTAGTGTTTGAAGGGTCATTAGTACTTGTTCATTTTCTCAGTATTCACAATTGGAGATATGAATCGCCTGCTGTGAGCCTCCTTAAACAGTGTACATCGCGAAGATTGCCAAATACTGCGTAACCCCGACGCCGCCGTGTGGACGTTGACCGCGCGCGCTAGTCCAGAAGATGCTCGCACCTAACGAAGTCTACAAAAGTCAATCGACTTTTTTTAGGTTCCCAGGGAGCTCCCATGCTTCGTTATACCCCGTTGATTTTTACGATGCTCTTGTAGACAAAGATGAGCCGCGCTTCCTAGATGCGTTTTGCAGATGAGTGCGGCATTATAGTGCGTTTCTGCGTATGGAGGATGAATGTTTGTGGATGAAACTACGCTGTCTTGATAGGAAACATTTCAGTAAAAACACACCAGCCTCTTCGCGTGCGTAAGCTAAAAGGAAACTTCTAGTAAACTTTCCTGGCAGGTAACCTATGGTCAGTCCGGCGGAATATTGTTAACGGGATGTCACTGCCGCGCCCCTCGCTTTTGGTCAAGGACTTCAATGCGAGCATTTTCATGATTGTAAAATGTCTTGGTGATGCGCTTTCCGACGGCTTTAAGATCTAAGCTCATTCTAAATTGCTCACAGATGCCTTACTTTTTTCTTTTACGTTTCCCCCCTCCATTAGCCTTACCTTGGCTTCGAGGTATTCCTTCTGCTTGCTGCATTACAACATGTTTACTTGGCCTCGAAGAGTCACCCTATGAAAAATCTGAGGCCTGAGATTCCCTTAGCTTACAGTAATGCAGCCTAGTGTATCATGCTATGAGCTGGCATGTATCCCCCACACGCAAGTATAATTTCCCAAAATGATGCATGAGGCCTCCTGTAAAATCATACGATTATAAGCAATGTATGCGTCGAAGTGTGGAGAAAGCGTTGCATATTTGATCATTACTGAACCCATCACATCAAATGCTTAAGATCCAAAGCTTATAACAACTTTGAAAAGCATGACTCTTCTAGTAGTTACTTTGGGAAGTAGTCTGTACTTTCATTGCTCTAAATCACTTTTACAGAAAAGGCATTAAGAACCACCCGTCAAGTGTGATATACAAGCCTAGAAAATGAATAAGACCAAAAAAGAAGAAACAAAATAAGAAGAATAAGAATAAAAAAATAAGAATACGAATTCGTGTTGAGTGAGGATTGCCTAGTATGGGTGATGTATTCAGCAGATATCTACCCCTTAATCCGTAAAAATATTGTCAAGCCATCAACCCTAAGAAGTCTGACCAGGATAGAACTCTGTCCGCGTGGTGGAGTAGCTTAAACAGGTTGTCCTGGATGGAACGCATCGTCATGAGGCCTGATTTGTCGGCTAATAGGTGCTTGAACACTTGCCTTGTCTCCTGCGATTTCGTTAGTAATATTTCCCCAAAACATGTCACCATATTATTTAATGACACCGCCGCTTCGCTTCCATGCAATGTGTCTGTTTCCACACCTAGGCTTTCCAGAGTGGGGATGACAGTAGGACTCCCGCTATTACTTTTTAGCCTTTCATGAAAATTCTCTGGAGATGTAATGGGCTTAGCGTTACCCATCTTTGAAATCTTTGTGTCCTGAAAAATGCACGATGAAGACAATCTATCTTCAATATTCAAGTAAGCATTGTATTCATTTGTTTTTTCACTACAAATATCAAAAAATGATTGTACAAAAATGCTTAATATTCTAATTTGGGAGGCTTTAACAACTTCACTATAGCCACGGGGTCCAGCGCTGAGCTGCGTAGAACACGATTCCGTCCTCAAAGGCAATAAATACGGATACATGCTACTTACCAGCAGGGGCCCCCGCTATGCGTTAACCGATCATACCTTATTTACAATCTATTAATTCAGTTCTCTCGTATGAACAACACAAATGTGTATTTCTTAGATTGAAAAAAATCACAATATCCGTGACTTTGGGAATGCACTAGGTAGCCTCTGATATATATAGTTACCATTGATATTCCAGAGATAATCTCATTGCAGCACGGCGCAACCTGGCATTAAGTTAGCAGTGTGCTTACTCTGCAACTTTATCAATGGATGTTATTGGGAAATAGCCATGCAGTGTGTGCGCTATCGAAAATCCCTAATTAAAACAGTTTCAATAGCAGACTGAACAGTTAATTGTCGTCAATGCTGTGAAGAACCAAAAAATATAGAAAATAAGCAACCTAATCATGAGAATTCTCATTCAGTTTACGCTTTTACCTTGTAATTTTTCAATCTATCATCAATGAGCCTTCTCATGAATGGATACTGTCTTTCCATGGAGCTAGTTTCCTTTGCAGTGCTTAAGAAACTACGCTCAAAGGATTTTAAACTTGTATACAAATCTTTATTGATAATTAGTGATTCAAAGGGGTAGCAAAAGCGCAGTTGACCTAAGAGAGCTACAAACTCGTGGAAATTGAGGGAAATTTGCGAGCACATACGAAGTTCATCTTTACCCCATAACTCCCCCTTAGTCACATTAACTAATTTGGGATTACATGGAACGATAATAGAACGCAAGAAGGATTTTTCGCTCAGAATTCTAGGGGGCAGCGTGATTCTCTCAGCGCACGCTGGATGCTGAGAGGCCATTAACTTCAAAAACTGGAGCGAGGACGATGAATCAACCTGAAAATCAAGGCAATGAAAAGTGCAGCTTTATAGCCGCAGCGGAGATGTTAATCCGGCACAAGATATATGTATATATATAATCGAAATACAGTATTTAAGAGAAAATTAAAGGAAGTTACTCGGAATTAATGGTACCGTTAGAGGATATAGACTGATGTGCTTCGCGTGCCTTTTATTATAACCATTTTTTTTATTAATAAATTGAAAAGTGATTCATCTTTCATTGCTTCTAAAACAATTTTTGATTCCTGATATGCTCAAAAATTTGAAGCGCCGAAGCTGCGAGAAGTAACTTGAAAAAAAGTAGTAATTTCAATACAACATATTCGATAGAGGAAACTCACAAGAGGGGGTAACCTTTGGTATATATACCGCAAGTTCAGATTAGAATAAGGTCCTTCAAAAAACTTCTACAACTTGTATTGCTGCCAGCATAGTGCAAGCTCCTACGTGACGGAAGCTCATCGAAAGACACGAAGAAGAGTTTAAAAAAACATAAAATACTCTAAAAGCATCAATATTAAACCAGAGTTTCTTCTAGCGAATAAATATATAAGCGATACACCAGACACACTAAAGCATGTTCTTCAAGACGAATCATGTAAAATGGGAACAGATTTATCGAGGGAACTGTTTTATTTAGATATTTTTAAAAATCAACTAGCATTATTAAAAGGGATTACACTAAAATCAGTTAGTACACACACGATCGCTAAGAAACAGCAGCTGCATTAAAATTTCAACTCATTAACATCCTCCAGATCAGTAGCATACGTGAACTAGGGTTGTTTTAAGTACAACTATACTAAAGTTATGCAGCCCTATAATACTTTTTAGTGTCTAGCGATAATCTCTCACAACATTTTTTACTCGCTCTTCTTAGCTACAATCCTGATCAAAATTATCATCTCATTCGCCGCCTTCAATGGCATGATTATAATTTTTTAACGATTTACAAATGCTGAATATTCATATGACGGGTACGTTACTACCCACCGATATTTCGCTTGTTTCATTGCACAACACGGGATTACGGCGAGACTCACTGCTCCAGCTATCAGACAGCTCAATCGAATCTTCCTTCGCTCCGTTTGCTTGTAAACTAGCCAGCCGTTTCAAAATCTGTATCTTCCATCTAAATAATCTCAGCCACGGAGCCCTTTCGTAAAAAAGCTCGTCATTGCGCCTGTACTCGAACAATGGGTGGCCAGCAATTCCCCAACTGTGGTGCTCGGTGTGCTCAGCAAGGCGACCGAAAATGTTAAGCAGGGAAAATTTTTTATTATTACATATTGCGGAATACGTACAAGATGCTGTACGGGAAGACTTAAAGTTGGGAACCGTATGCGCATTCTCTGGACATGACGAAGCAACAACTGGAGTCCGGATAGAAAAAGTACGAAAAAAGGCTAAATGAAGCGGTATCCAACGAGCCGTATTAAGCTTCAATATTGTAGAGGATGTAAAAAAGTTATATATCCTAATGCTTCTCCAGAGGTTTATTGCCTCCTCTTCATGACAACAGCTGGTTATCCTTGAGGTCTTCAATGAAAAAGCGTCCGGGAACCCTTTCCATTTAAAGAAAAGCTGAGCTGAACGTTGGCTCCCAATTCCCACGCAGGGAATAAAAGCAAAAAAGCTACACATAAACGAAAAAACAAGGAATAGATAGAAATATTGCAAGAAATACAAACTACACCTCATTTTTTCTTAATTCCATGGAACCAAAGCTGTCCCACAACTTCTCTATGGACAGTTGCGAGACAAGCGAAGGAACTATCACAGGCGTTATTGTGGTATCTAAAACAAAATATTTACGCATTTCGTCCCAAAAGAATAGAACTGGAAGACTTATCTTGATAGAATTTGTGCTGGCAATCTTTGTAACTGCATAACATGGGCCAGTCATATTGATTAACTTTTAAGAGGAGTAGTGGACAACGTACAGTACACTAGCAACACAGTATTTCATCAACATAACACAAAACCCAAAAACAAACGAATATATAACAGAAGAAGAAGGATTGCATTGGAAAGCGCGGAAACTATGAGATTTCCCCTTTTTGATGGATAGGTCATCGCATTACCATCTTTGGTATAAAGGATTGCATCGGAAATAAAGATAATATTTTATGCGTGAAGATATTAAAACCTGTAGGTGGACCCATGATGTGCAGTTTTCTGAATTTTTTTTTGTGTACTCTATTTCAGAGACGGAGTTCAAATGGGTAAAACAGGCACGTTTTGCAGCTTTGATGTATTGCTGGTGGTGAATTATAGCCTTGGGAACCTCATGCATGCCTAGCTTGCCCTTGTACCCCGTGAGGCAACTCATGCCCGCGATTGCTTAAGCGGCTACAAGTAGCGCCACGGGTATCGTAAATTTAAGTTTATCATGTGATAAATCAAGGACTCCTAAAAAAAGAGAAAGCACGCATCCTTCACATATATTCCTAGATATTTTTGATGGTTTACTTTGTGTCTATATTGAGAATTCATATGCGAGTATGACTGTGAAGGCTTGTTCGCTCACCATTTAAACTAAAAGCCTACGCAGAACATGATAGGGCAGTATGGGCTCTAATTTTCAGTGCTAGATACCTTTAGATTGATAGTGCCCATAATAGCGAGCCACCCACAACCGTGATTGCATATCATAAGCCCTATTTCACCATTTCTGAGCATCATTGAAGACAACTCGCATGTGCCATCCCTACGGCCCCGGACATTGCACCAGTGCATCACCCTTGAAAAGTGTAAATTGTAGATTTTGGTCAGCAAGCAATTTAGCAACTTTGGCAGACTCTAGACTCAACGTGCAGCTAACTGGCACGTTACCATACCCTGTACGCGGCAACTCCACCACTGCAGTATTAACGCAGCCACAGCTGCACTGATTATCATCCACAGAGGTTGCTCGATTTTGCCGCCTGGAAAATTAGGTTTTTTGTAGATATCGGCATGTCCCTTGCCTATTACATCATGTTTTTAGCATTTTCCTGACTAGTTTCAATAAGTTTTTCAAATACACGCAAAAAAAATTAATCTCCTCATTTTAACTGGTAGAGTCTTTTGCTTATCTAAATTCCGATTAAATTAATACCATCGTTTCTCTCAATGATTGAAGAATTACTTTCTTTGAAATTTATCCCGCCACACGCACCACGCTAACGAGCAGCCCTGATACCAGAAAACATTCGAAGAAGCCCATAAATCCCAGGAAAGCTGTAATGGGTGCGCAGCAACCTTGATTTAACTTTAGTCATGCTAGAATATACTCACTTTCCATACCGGCTGGATTGCTGGAGCACCACGCAACCTCCGTAGTACTGACCGAGGGATCAATTCTGTGCAGCAAGGGGGCAACCATTATACGATACGGCCTCATTGCCTGACACGAAGGCTCACCGCGTCTATCTCATTGCTTACACTAGATTACACATCTGCTAGCAGCATTCCCAGTTGACCTACAGCTGCTACTTCTGAAGCGTCTGTTTTCTATGCTACACTATACCTACACCAAGTTACTGGCAACAGCATGCTAAAAATATATTCTGCACAGCAGCAGACCTACCATAGCAGGCACTGAGCCACATCTCCACGAACTTCAACGTCGCCGCGCCGCAGTTTTTACGCACAGCCACAGGACAAGCAATATCCCAGCACACACCATTCATAGGCGCTCCCTACATAAAGAAGTTCATTCCAATGCGCCACAAACTACCGAATATCATCTAGTCAAAACGGACGTAGCATCACATCTCCAGCTAAGGCACAGTCACGCCAGTATCACTCTCGACTATCTGTCGAGCATATGGCACCAAGATACATCCACTGCCGCTGGGACAGAGATTCAAACATACCTTCCTGACATACCATTAACCCTAAAGCTGAGCGCTACAATACAATGGCACAACCATCAAGCAAGATCTTAAAAGAGATCATAGAGGACATTCTACTCTTCTACCAATTAATCCGTGGCAGCAAGCTATTAACTCTTTCCACCGGACCATCAGTAACTAATACAGTATCTTCCATATTAGCATGGCTAGCTTCCAGAAGCATACCTTACTATGCTTATGAATCCCCGACCCTGACCCTAGAGACATGGATACATCACTCACTTATAGAGAGCATATACGTACGGCACACGCCTTGCATAGAATAAGTTTTCCGAGAGGCAATGCCCACGTGCTAGGATTATTGTAAAAATAGCTTTAACACCCGGGCCCCATATCTGCTAGCGAAACAAGAAAAAAAAACTAATAACGGGATAACTAGCCTCGTAGAGGCTCAACATCTCAATCAGCAATTGCTAATAAGACAATCCAAGAATCAATATGACCTTAGATTTTGAAACAAGAACTTGAAAGCTATCCAAACTATGGGAAATTTCGTCCTTATACTTTTACCCTTCACCCTAATGTGTTTTTGTAGCTTTCCTCGAAATTATATCGCAATAACTTACAGCCCCTATATTTTTTTAATTTCATTCGACAATCCAAATCATTACGGAAACGCAATGACTCCCTGGAGGAAGGTAACCACGAGTTCAGAAAAGAAGCTAAGTATTGAAGTTTATTAAATTCAACGCGTGAATAGCACTCAAGTGAAGCTACAACAAATCTCACGGCTTCACTAAACTTAGTCTACACCTTATGAACCTAAAAAGTATTAAAATGAATCACATTTGATCTCAATGATGTAGGTCAGAGTAACTATGACTATAGATAGATCACTTGTGAGATTCAACCATATGATGGATCATCAAAACGATGTAATCCCCATTGAGAGTCTCATCACACTACCTGTATCTATGAGCCTCATCATTCCTGTCCTTCACAAATGCATACAGAATGAGCGAATGTATCCAAAAAACAAAAAAAATGCATAAATCATAATCAGAAACGAGTGTCCCTCCTATTACCTATAATAAAAACCTAACACTGCAAGCTCACCATATCGCATGAACAGGTATAATGGAGAGCAAATATTTTGCTTGAAAAGCATTTTTATACATTACCTCAGTAATAAACTTGGTAGCCAGCATATGCAAAAAACTAGAGGATCACAAACATAGCCATGACTATTATCACATACGAACACTACGCAGGTGCTACCGTGCATAAAAAGACACCACTTGACCTCATGCTCGTCATCATAATTACCCACATCAGCCTATACATTGGCTCGTGCTTTTTAATCAACATCTGTCGAAACAGATGAATCAGACCTATCATAGCACATTCATCACCTGCGGGTAATTATTATGACCAGACAAAAAGCAGGCAAAATTCAAAGCAAGCAGCGAATACGGAAGACACCAACTTCAACTGATAAACGCAACTTTCCATAGTACAAAGAGGACCGATATACTCATTGCAAACAAGTTGGGGGAAGATTTTATCAATCTGCATATAATAAGAACACAGCCGTACTTCAAGATAACTTCATAATCGACTCTTACCTCGTACTATCGTAATAAATATCGGATGGATTTTGTGAATGTGAACAAGATATAGAATAAACTGATAATAATCATTAAAAATATCCGCCTAAATGTACATTCAACAACTTAAAAAACAACCTTTCCGTTGAGATTCATTTCGGTTCCGCAAAAAATTACAAATCCCTTACCTTTAACAAATTATCCCAGCCATTACCATGAAAAGCTGATTGTCTTAAAGCAAGAATGGCACACAAAATGATACCTCTAATTAGCGTTACCGTAAGCTCATAACCATAAAATATCTTAGACTTCCTTGGATAAATCTAAATTTGAGTTTCGCTAAAACAATTACAAAAAGCCTTGCGTTCGCTTGAATAAAAATCTCAAAAAAAAACTCCTGCAATAGCCTAATAACTTCATAAGTTATACTCGGGCGCTATGATTTGAAAGATACCGAAAAACATTAATAGACTGCTAGACATCAAATAAACAACGCAAAATGCTACTTTATTTAATAACCCTGTTGATTACCATACCCCCAACAACACATGAGGAAACATGTTTATCCCACTTCGATACGATATCCCCACAAAAATAGGATAACAAACACAGCAGGAGCAGAAATTTTATCCAGCAAGCATCTTTTAAATAAACATTTTTAAACATCCAAGAAGATACACGCATGCATGCGTAGCTTATAGCCTCAGTTTGAGCATATCTCACTCCCCAATAGAATGTCATATTGAAACAAACATTAATAATCCCTATTGCCACAGGCAATACTGAGCACACCAAATAGCATTGCCAGGACAAAACATTCAAATCACTATTTGCCAAATTTGACACTCGTATATAACACCTATTATTTTCAGACAAACAATCAGATTTAACACTCAACTCACTTTCTAAATAACCAATTAAACAATCCTCAGGAGAAATCGTTGCTAAGTCTAGATCAATAACGCTGTTTTCATTGACAGTGTAAAAAAGGTTGCCCAATTACTGAGTCACAGAAGTAAACCAACATAGATATCCATACCGCCTAAGATTAGTAAGAATATAATAAATATCTGCAATATAAACTCTAGTGGCAAAATTTTTCGACGGGTAACCAGGTTACAGGTTTGAAGTATAAATCAATTGTGAATGACAATGCTCTCCAACAAGTTTGATGAGGTTGCGTGATACCAACTCCGCAATACCCTGCCTAGCAAGGGATACATTGACCTTCAATTTATCCGTAACTATAGAAGGAGTAATAAGCTTCAGCTTCACAATGTCACGAATAAGTTTGTCGTAGGCTGTATTATCATAATATACAGCATGATTAGCCTTTTCCTTGGACTTAACCTTTGACCACTTCTGTGCAGCAAAACAACATCAAACAGCAAAGATGAGAAACTAAAAGTTAAATTGAAACCAGTATTGATGAAACCCAAAACAAATGTCTACATCACGCACCTAGAAACGTGGAAGTGAGCATTAAAAATGACGAATATTCACATCATATTTATCATTGACATCACAAAGAATCAAGAGCGAATACCAGATATGTTGTGGCACATAAGTGTATGTGCCAAGCTACTGCAGTACCAACATATTTCTAGATTAGCAATACAAAAAGATATAAACGTATTATCAAAATCGATATTTAAGTGTGAATACTTCAAATCATTGCCTATGGCAGCTGAGGTTGCACTAGTAATCATCCAAAAATGGTAATCAAACATGATCATTCCTAGGGACATGCCAAAGACTCATTTCAAGATATCAACCTTCATGCTACAAAAACATGTCACGGAAGTCAGATACAGACATAAGCTAACAACAAAGCTACTTTAAAAGCATGGCATGGCCGCAGTCAACAAAACACTGACTGTAAACGGCTTCAAGAGCTCACCTTTCGCTTCGTTTTGCTACCGGCAGCTGCGGCAGCCGCAATATGTTCCTTCGTCTTCTTTGGTGGCATTTTGGTGGAAAAACGAAATCACGTGAATAGCTACACACAACAAAAGCAAACAAAACCAGATAAATTCACAGAACAATCAAGCTACAAAGTTTAGGAGAACAGGAAGATTTCGACACATAGGGATTATGACCTTGCAACGGATAAAAAAAACGATAGCTATATTGAAATTTACATGACGTTGAAAATTAGCAGGAATGGTCTGCCGACACACTCATACTTTGCAGAGAAAAAAAGAGTTTTAACTGTAACAATGGTATACGCAACGCAATACAAGACAAAAAACTATGTAATAGGCTAAATTTCGCAAACTGGAAGCTCTCCTACGAAAATTCGTAGTAAGTGGTCAACATGCAAATCTCTTTCTAACAGAATAAACAATGTACAGTAAAGCAATAAACAACGTAAATGCAGGCAAATAGAATTTGCCAATAAGTACATGTCTCACTTACATTACTTGGTTCTCACCCGTAAGCAATGTTTATGGACAGAAATAGCTAATTGCCGAAAACTAGAAAAACGGGACCAAAATGCAAATACAAATAGGGAGGATACAAAAATAATAAGGCGTACAATGCTGAGGCTCTACAAGAGACGCAGAAGCATCCCCATAGCAGGAAAATCGGGTTAATTCACCGGTGAAATATTTCAAGAATGAGGTCAACTAATAGCCCGCCAAATATATCACTACAAGGACGAATACACATGTGTCCAACTCCACGCAAAGATTTTCTCTATCGCAGATATATCATACTTCTGCACTATCGAGAGAGTATCCAAGCATTCCCTGCGCCCCGTAAGGTAACTCAGTCTGTTCTCGTAACAATATGACACAATCTACCGTAAGAAAAAAAGAAACGGTGAGTATCATTAGTAGGGATATTCGCTCGAACATAAACCAGGAACTTCACCAATAAAACCTGTTGAGCTAAACTAACATCTCTTACTCCTGTGACACTTTAACATGCAAAAAAAAGTACTTCGACATCAAAAAGGTCGAAATCAAAAGGCTGATTCACGAGTTCTACTTAACAAACACCCAAAGCACAGGTACTTTTGTCCACCCCTTTCTTTCTTCTTCCTCGAGAGTTCACCTCCTCTCATTTAACTTTACCTTCAGCAAGGTAGAACAAGGGCTGTCTAGCCTATAAGAGCGAAGCAAAAAACAAAACTGATGAGCTGTTGCGCGTGTAGAAGTTCTGGAATGCTTGGCACTTTGATGAAGAGGAGGTAGCACACCAGCAGAGAAAGCCTCCGCTTCCAGTTGACATCCCAAGCATCACGAGAGGAAACCCTGCGAGTCTGCTGACCCCCGCGAACACTGAAGTTTAATATCAGTCCTACGTCGCCAAGGAGAAGATGAACACGCCAATACAGAGCGCGCGTGCCCTGAGCTTGCAGCCGTATGCGTAGTCCCTGAACAGATGTGGTGGTTTCAGTATTAGGGCCAGGAGCAGTCAATACATAGTACTCACTAACGTCGCTGAGGAGACTCGATGAAAGTTCTCAGCTACAAGCTTCCGGGATGATGAGCCCGTACAAATGTAACTATTAGCCACGTGCGGGAGGGTGGCCGAAAGAACATATCACTCGAGCACGTGAAAAATACATCGAACGTCGTCCCTGCACACATGCTTACGTATATTATTCCATCAACACTATTAGTAAATTGCACGTGTCATCGTACATTATGTGACCCTAGCACAACGCTGCCGAATCTCCAGGTACCCCCCAATTTTTGTGCGAATTGCTGGCGCACCCCTCCATAGCCTGTTGGTGTACGTTAAAATAAGCAAGTTTCTATCATTGGCAGAGGATATGATTCTAGATGCCTCGCAGTGCTGACCACCCTACATTCCTATTAGCTTGCAGGTTGCCTTTAGAAGGAAAGGTGGTAAAAATCGATGTTTTAAAAGTAATACAAAGCACAATCGCGTAAGTTTCGTTAGCTCACCTATAAAACTTCATTCAACATTAGCGGCCCTGTGAGATGTTGGTGCGTATCAGCTTGGGCAGCATATAACACCTTCAATATGTGGGATGAGTCGCAGTCTAGTAACGAAATATTCTTCGTGCTTCCTAGCTTTCAAGGGGCTTGCTATGCTATATTCACACGCATTATAACTATGTAATAGCGTGACGTGTCCCACTGCGTTACGAAATAGCCACACAATGTCGCTCATTTGAACCTCCGCGAAACAGCAATTTCTTCCAAACAGAGCGTATTGCGTAGTGTAAATGCATAGCGACTCACGAGTTAGGGCGCAAATCGCATGATACTATGGAATATGCACTATGTAAGGTTGGTTAAAGTACCCGCTTTGCTGTGGCACCGGATGGACAGTAATGTAGGGTAGGAGTCAAAGTACGGTAACTATATGAGTGTATGTTTACCACGGCTTATCCAAAACGTACAGCACTCACATTACTCGATTTCACTTCGCTGTCATTGCGTAGCTCAATGCAGTAAAACTTCCCTCAGAATAGCCATAATGCTCTACAGCATCAAGATTTTTTCCGTAAGCATAAGCAGGGCATTGCACCATCTACCACGATGCAATGAGTATGGGACCGCCTCGGCTTGCTAATTTCATACACATTACCGTCTAGCAGCAATCTAGACCAAATATTTACTAGGTTATTGAAATTTGTTTCTGTTGCGCTTACCTGAGTGCTTTCATAGAAACCATAGTACGAAAGGGATACGTGAAACTTTCGCTACAAACTACTTTAACCACTAGGCTGACTGGAGGCAATGCAGAATCACCAACAAGATACTGACACCCATGCCGTGAACGCAGAAAAAATAATGCCCATACTCTTGAGTTATCGCCTGCAGTCTTCCCCCTTACGACTAGCCTTCATATTCTGTTCTAGACAGCAGGTCATTGCGCAGGCGAAAATTGGAACACAATTACATGCTGTAAACACATATAGCACTAATAACTGTAGTGGGAGAAACTGAAGGCATAGAGAATAATTCCGGGAACACAAAAGGTGTTTTATTACTTCCAGGCTCCATGTTTCATGAAGCCAATCACCGAAAAGCAGCCAGACATAATCTCCACAGCGTAAGATTTCACACCTGGTAATCATATCAAAGTTTGAAAATAAGCCTACTCAGCAACATGGTATAACACACAGCTCCAAACCACGACAACTTTCAGACAATACCTAAGCTTCTGGGGCTTAAATTGTTTTTATCGAAAGAGTTTACCTTTAGTGGGTACGCCGATCAGTCCCATTTTCATAATGGAGGCGATGATACAGATACTAGATGTGCCATAAATCAAAGTACTATCTAAGATAATGCCTATAGCATTTACTCGCACCAGGCTAAATCGTACTTTCGTTCACTTGCCATAAAGCTAGTATCACACAAAAAGTATGTCAGCTGCCATCCCAGTACCGCTTAGTGCATCCTGTACGAGCCACCCTTTATCCCAATAAGCGTATTGCGGCAACAATTCCATGTAAAAATACAAGCACAGGCTGCCACTAACATCCTGGACAAAATTTCCACATTATAGAAACTAGTACAGAAACATGCCTTAACCATTAATCCGCATAAACAAAAATCCAAAGACTTCATTCGTTTTTCACACCGCAGAAAATATGTAGAATCCTCACATTCTGAGAACTCAATGATAGTCATGCATTCTACATTAGAGATAGAGACACCCAGTGATGCCCGAGCAGAGCTCACACCGTACCTAATCTTAGGAAAAAACCTGTTAGCACTAAAAGCTTAGTTTCCCAGGTAAAAAAATCTCTTGGTTATATTAATATATTTATTATATATATCGCTGCCACGTAGCTTTTCATTAAAAAGTTGAGTTATTATCGTGCTAAAAATTTAGCTGCTAAATTAGACTGAGATAGACAATGTCTTATACCTTTCAAGGCGGATAAATTAGCAAAGGGCGGAACCTGTGATGTGTGAAGCGGACAAACGTGAGCATGATTACGGCTAGGTGGCAGGTAGATAGACTATCTTTTTCAAAAGGTTTCAACCTCAGTTGAAAAGGGAATACGCATTAGAATATCAATGCTCTGTCTATAAAGCTACTCAAATTTTTTCCGCAAGCGAAATGGTTCGTGTTAACAAATTCAATCCAGCCACAACTTGGTATCATAGGATTTAAATTAGGACTTAGAAAGAGATACTTCTGGCTTAATTTCGTCACTAGCGGCAATCAGTGCTTGTGAAAATGCAAAAAAATATTATACACACGCTAAACTTATTTTTATTGTGCGTGGGCAAGAAAGCTTAACTGCACTTCTTCTAATAGGGGAGAAACAAAATCAACGTCAAAATCACCAAAATCATCAAAGCATATTTCAACTTAATATTGTCTAATTTTGAAAAATAAGCAAGCATCCAAGGAGCTAAGCCAATTGTAAGGAAGCATTGGTATAAATATCAGCCATACAGATGAAAAGCCTGAATAGTCCATGGAAGAGTCATTAAAGCTCTTCGAACACAAAAGTTCCAAAGAGGAATGGATTTTCCCACCATGTGATATCGGTCATTCGAAGCTCTATGCTATAGATCAAATGCAAGATGCCTATGTCAGTGTTCTAAATTCGCGCTCTACTTTTGTATTTCCTCATCTTCAAGCCTTTCAAGAAGAATGTTTAAGTTGGGTGCAGAACACTCTGCGTCATTATTCTGTAGAGCTTGACAGAGACTGTCCATCTCTAGCTCTCTTCCCTGAAAAAAAAGATACAGAATGTGGCAATGCTATCACTTCTAATTTGAGCGGAACACACTCTAGCAAGTACAATAGAAGATTGTTAAAACGCATTCCACATCCCAACAATGCCGCTATACCAAATAAAACAAGAACACAGAGAGATTTATGAGTACATGTACTTACGAAGTACACTGAGCGGCTCATTAAGCATGAAAAGAGCAATCCAAATAAAAAAATAATCCAGAGCAGAAAAGTAATCTTCTTAAATGAATATATCCATCCAGAATAAAAAAGATTTCAGACTGTAAGTTCAATGAGCAAAGGCACCTAATCATTACATGAGGAAAACTCACATTCGATTGCTTGAAAAAACACATGTACCAATATTTTATGAGGTTACTTGTACAGCTAAAAGCAAACGCAAAAGATCAAATAAATTATTTGCACCTTGAGAGCAAAAACTGCACCTTAAATGATTCTATAAGCAAAAAAAAAGTAGTGCAGTAGCTTTTACAGGTATTACCGTGCCAGGCTTGGTTATGTTAGCGCTGTTTGCTTCAAGAGATTTATAAACATGGATAGCTTGTGCATCATCCAAGATCTGTGCAATAAATTCCAAAATAGAATAAATGTACGCTAATAAAACATACTCTAGTCACGTTATCAAATTTGTTTACTACCCAAAGTCAAAGAAAGTGGGTAGCGAAATGATACAGTCATAAAAATTTCTTCCTATGTCATATATACAATATTAGAAAAACAGAGCAGGCAAAAAATTCAGTAAAAACTCAGAGTTTTCATGCGAAAGAATGCACTTATATCAACAAGGTCACGTACATTTATCGTTATATTTACTCAAAAATACGATAGAAAACCCAAAAAGAAATTTCATAATTTTTTGATAATAATTTTTGTACCTACAAGAAGAATGAAGCTGTTAAAACAGTCTAAAAATCGAGCAATAGTAAACACACCAAGTGAATTAAGTTTTATAGGACTAAAAAGTTGCTCTGCTGTGACGCGCAATTCTATGCAAAAAACCATGATCACACGAGTCTCCAACAAATTATTATATATACCAAAGATTTCGCACACACTGCAGCTCTATCTACACGTCTGAATAAATTGATACCACTAAAAAATATATATATCCGGCACTCAAGCATCCCGTAAATACATAACTGCGCCTAGTCGTAAAAAAGAAGACTTGCCTTTTCAAAAGCTAATTGTGTGAATAAACTAGCCAGCCTTACTCTGAACAAAACAAGAGGATGGAAAAACAAAGTTGTAGAAGTATTGTATGGTAAGCTTAAAACTCCAGCAAGCTTAAATAACTATTAGGAAATCCCCTTAATTTTTCAGTTAGACACATTATTGCTCGGCAACAGCACAACCCTAACAAGGCTCTGAGGGCCATAGAGTATAAAAAAAAGCCAAAAATCCAGTATAAGCTCCGTAGGGCCATAATTTATTCTAGTCTACTCCGTGCATAAAGTAAAGGGCGGTATTTTTTTTTATCAGCCCTTTTTAAGTTAAGTATTTGCCTAACATATAGCAGCTAGTACAAATGGTCACACCGTAGATGAGAATAGTGAGGGAAACGAGAAAATACGTAACAAAAAAAACACACAAAAGATGAATAGAACTAGGAAAACCAAGGTTAAAATCAGAAACAGATCGATCTAGAGGTGAAGATATAGTGGAAAAAAATAGAAAAATAGCGCAAACAAATAGAAGGCCTAAAAATATAGATAAGCAAGATATACCTCATCCAAAGGTCCATCTATTAAGTTCATTTAAAAACGAATAATTTACAAAAATCAAATGAAAGCATAACTGACAGTAGCTGAAACAAAAAGCACACACACATAAGCTAGAATAACCATAATAAACCAAGGTTGCCTTTTAATTTATAAAAGCCAGCAAAATTGATCTCAATCATATATGCCATAGCTATTGTGAAAGAATGTTACAGAGTAAGTACATAGACATTATTCTAATAAGTTCGTTCAACAAGTACAGGTACCATAGCAAATCCTCGCTGGCATGGTGTTAAAAGCTTCAAAAAGTAAAAATATCATTAAGCAGAAAAGTAATACCTTGTGTCATAGTAGACCACGCTAAGTCACTGTGTAGGAGCATACTACGTACAGATCAAGGTGAAAAATATGAGAGTAACATCTAGAGACAATATGCTACAGACATAAAGGAGAAACGAAGCTTCTTGGAGAGCGTTCAAAAATAAAAGCATCGGCCTGCCGAAGTTAACCTGTACGTTAGTTACAGTCTTATGCATAAGAGAATTTTTGGTTCATATATGTGCATGCCCTTTTATGAGCGAACTTTACTTTATCCAAATAGATATATTCTTATTATACGCTAAAAGGGGCAATAGCGAAGCAGATGAATGACAACGTACACTGATTCGTCGGTTGTAGCGCAGCCGGACCTCTTCAGGTAATAATCGCAAACCGAATCCAGGATCTTGAAGAAATAAGAAACAAAAATTTGATGTAAAAAAGGTAGAATAACAATTAGAAAATGCCTTTTTATAGTCTAAACCAAGAGACAAATCGACAGCTTTATATTTACCGTTAACAGTAACATTTCCTACAAATATTCCAGTAGCTTAATAACTACCCAACCATTGTGGAAAGGGGAATATTTTGACCGTGCTCATAAAAATTAGACCCCAGATATAGTATATAAACGAATACTTATGTTGTTATCTAAAGTCTTCATACCTATACTTAGGCCGAGTTGCATGCCAATCTCAAGACTGTTTTAAAAGATTACACATGTTGGTAGCTGCACAATTACCTAGCCAATAATTGATTTAGATAATTTTACCATCAAAGAATTCAAGCATCTTTATACACGCAACACTGCACACAATGGGAAAATACACAAAACCGGCGAAGATTATTTTAGAAACATCGCCATAAGGAGCATCAATCATTCTTGGGTTATGCTCTTACTCCTGAAAAATTTGTGGCATGATTCATAGAGCTCTGGAGTATTCTGCCGAAGTTCCAAAAAGTGGTAGCAGCAGGTATGTAATACGAACGCACAATCACCAAATTAAAACGGTAAGAGCTTTTTTCCGGTTGAAGGAACATTCTCGCCCGCTTCGCTTCAACTAGACATTAATCAAGGAAGATACAATAACTTGAACCTCTCTTTCCAATCTTCAAGTAAGTGGGAAAAAAAGGCGAGCTTATCATCCATGGAAACTACAGGGGCTTCTACGATTGGATAAGTCTATAGCAGTACTTAATATATAGAGTTGCAACTAACACAGCAATAAGCTAAAGTTAAGCAGGGTCTAATAGCCTAAAAGTGACAGAAACTAAGATCTTACCACCATCTCACTGTTTTCCAGCTCTTCCAGGAGATGTTCATCTCTCTCTCCCACTAAGAGCTCATCAAAATAATCCTCATTTAAAGGTTCCATACTCATAACATTCCATGCATGTCAATACCAACAACAAACAAGCAACTCTGCTTCTGCCCCACAGAGCAAGACCAGCTCAAGCTGATGGTATCTAAGGAGGCTCCAGAGTATTACACGAAGATGGGACAAAATAGTGCTCTATCCATCGCTTTTGAAACCTAAAAGGTCATGCAATTCCTCGAAGCTTCACAAAACAAAATTTCAAGGCTTACTGCGAGGTATTTGAAAAATATGTATCTCATCAGTAATTTTTTCAGTAACGAAGGTAACATAAATTTGTTTGAGAAGACTAATCCATGGGCTCGCAAATCAAGAATTAATACGTTAAGCAAGCACCGCCGTCTGTTAGCTAAGCCAGCTTTTAAGGAAGGAGCGAAGGGCAACGCATCAGCTGTGTAGGCGGCGCCGCTAGGCTCAAAAATGTACTGCCAGTCTATACCGCTTAGCAACGGAATTCAGTTGTGTCGTGTACTAGTTTTTGAGTATTGGATTTTCACAGGAAATCTGAACTTCATGCTGCAGAGTGTATACGACATGCATATATTTTTGATTGCACGCCCTAAAATCTTTAAACCTTTTGTAGCTCACACTCGCACGCGCCCCACCTCAAGCATAATAATCTAACATAAAGCATGCAACAAAAAGAAACTAAAGAACTATGTGCGAAGAGATTCATGACCTAAAAGCAAGTGAGAGCCACTGTAAATGACTTTTGCTTAAAGAAGTACATACTGCCTCCACATACATGGGCCAAAGTAAAGATATCTAGTAAGTGTCTCTAAGTCAAGTGAAAATGACTTGGAAAGCCAAGTGCACAACTATTTAATTTCATGGGTGCTACTAGGCGGTAGCTGAGGTTCCTTACTATAAGCTGCTACATTGCTTAGCGTATGCCGGACTCACAAAGGTGGAATAATGATGCTCCATAGACATAGCAAGAAAAACACATTTATTCCTATTCTTCCCTTTTCGTCCTTGAATTAGCTAATTATGAAACGAGATATCCTGGAAAAAGTTACAAGGAGTCGGGACAGGAAATAGCACACTGCACGAAGGCGTTTTTGTGACCACATATCAAGTAGTAGGTGTATACACTCTCCACTACTACTGCCACTCCCTAGCTGCAGGAAATATGAGCAGGTACTAATTTAGTTAAATTACTAGATTTATATTCACCGTGTCTCAAACTATATTTGTTGGCCGACTAACATTTCCACAAGTCCAATCTGCGGGCAATCGTTTTCTGACGTTTGTCTACAACTCTAGAAGGGATAGCATGGTCCTATCAATATGCCTTTTTTGAATTTCAGTGCTCATTTTTACGCCGAATTTGCCGAGCCTATTTATTTGATTCATCGGTGCATCAAAGCAATATAAAGTTCAAAATTCGGTTGCATCGCCTACTGAGCAACTAAAAATGCTACGGAGGCAAACACCAATTATCAAGCTCGCGAGGAGAAGCCATGAAGCAAGTCATTGCACACCAATCCTTAGTTTTAGACTAGCTACATTGGGTTATTGACCTACTTATTCCGTTGAGGCTAAATCTATAGCTCTAGTAATAATCGGGACCTGCAAGGTAAACAAGGGAGCTACAATTAAGGTTAGCACAAGTTAATCACTTGGAATGCACAATTCGCTGGCCCAAAAAGAGTGCCGATAATATCTCAGTAATGAAAACACAAGTAAAAAAATTTCTTCCACAATTTCACCTGAGGCAGGAAAGCTCTAAGAAACTAGTATACATTGCCAAAAGATACATAATCATTTTCAATCATTTGAAAGTATGGTATATTAAACTGTGACACGTTTTGATTACATATGAAAATAGAGTACCTAAGCATACTTAGCGAGAAAGAGTATAGATACTGCAAAACAAAAAATAATTGGGCTTTGGAAGGCTCTCCATAAAGTACATAGCCGAAAAATAGATGTCGTTTTTTTAGAAGATGGGGCAAGATATGCAGCGTACAACATCATACGCTATTTAAAAACATGATTACCATACAAAATTTTAAAAGGGGGACTTATATTCAATGGAAATTTACTCAAGCGAGGATGCAACGCTTTTGAAGTTGCACTAGCACTACGTATTGCTCCCATGCTGCCTTTTGGGGTGCATACAGTAAGCAACCAGTCTCACAATAGCTCGAAAAAATGTTGCTGGGCACAGTGAAAGCGTTCAATACTTTTTGTAATCAGGCACTTTACCGCAAGTAATAACTTTGCATATATAGCAAGAGTGGTGGGAAATGGTTGTATGTCGTGTTATAGATTGCTGGAGTAACACCAAAACTGTGTCTATTATATCATGACATCACAAGAAGCTGACAAGAACTCACACCATCCTAATCCCTTGAAATAGCTTTATGCTAGTGCTGATGCTTTAAAATTGGCTCACCTAGAGTATTATTTGCATACAAATGGTTCAGAACCTATACGCCTAAAGCAATGTCAATTTTCTGTCAATTCCATCATGTGCGACTTAAGTCTGAACTCCTATTTCCCGAATGCAAATGTGACGTCACCAGCAATAGGCGAACAGGCTAATTATTTATTGTTACAATAGTAATTCTTTTTAAATATTACTATATACTCAATTTCTAGTCAGCTTGTTTACAAAAAAATTTATAGAATTCGTTTTTAGTATTTTTATTTTGTTAACTAACCACCTCGATAGGTATAAGCGTAGAATTATCAGGTATTGATTTATAATTGCTAATTGCAGAAGAGCATGCAAGTGTTAGCAAGTTAGAATATATTTTTTATGAAAAGCAATAGTAAAACTTTTATTATAATACAGTTATTTCAAGATTTTTATAAATGCTGCTGCAGCCACATATTGATATGCATAATTATGAATAAAAAAACCAAACAGTGAATTAACAGCGATAGATTTGTATAATATCTAGTCCCAAAAAAGTTCTGCTATTCATAAATTAAAAAAATCAAAATGTATTGAATTCATAGCGGTAATTCTTTATTTAGTAGTATATTGAAAAAAAAAATCAACATAAAATTATTTATGGAAGTATATAAGTAAAAAATAGAAATGTCATAAATAATTCATGTCCCAACCGTTGAGATGATGCGGAAAATTCGTCTTTTGTAATAAAGTATAGGAATACGAAACTGCATGCCGCATCTAGCATTTGGTAGCTGAGCCGTGTGAATTAATACTTTTTTTTTGTTGATTTTATCGTTTCACCTTCATAGTATGGCTTTCCCTGCTTGTACCCGAATTTAATGCAAGCTTGTATGGATTATATATCGCATGTGCCGGATATCATAGCTTTAATGGAGTATTTTCAACTCGAGCGTAAAAACTAAGGAACCTGGGTGCCAAAATTATTACGAATACTTACTACTGTCTGTAGCGTTGCAGCTAAAAAGAAGCAAAAAAAGCTCTCAGGAGGATAAAATTAATCGAACTTTCGTGGGAAAATTGTTGTGAATAAGCCATACAAAAAAATCGCAATTCCGTTGAGATCCTGTATCATAGCATTATATTATTGGAGGAAGCCTGGTCGTACTCGGAGAGTATAGCTGTTAGGTAATTTAGAAATCCTCAGGCAAGATCGACTATAATAGTTATTACGCTTCATATGAATAATCTATTGAAGTTGAAAACCAGCAGTATAAATACTTACAGTGTTAGTTGCTGGTGGTATATTTCCTAGTAGAAAAGTACCACCGAAGTTACTGGGAATCTATCTTCCCGTATAAGGAGAGCTTGTTTGCAGTTATGCGAAAGAAGCAGTAAAGCTTCCTTTTTGCTTTACGCAGATATAGCACCAGTAAAATCAAGTCTTGGAAAAGGAATTAGGTGGAGCAGGTATCTTAGGTTTTTGGGCAATAAACTTTTGGCCCAAATCAGAGGGAAAACGTCTAAAGAAGCATTACAAATGATAATGAGCCAAACATAATGAAGCTTTCAAGTAAATGGTGATACGCAATCGACAGCGGCTACTCTCAATCCTTGACCATAGAATTTTAGGGTATAATTTAAAATGCTATCATCGGAGGGCTTCTCAAATATATTGAGATATCGCTTTCCTTCACATTTAGATATTTTTGCCGAAAAGCTAGACTTTCTGAGTTTTCGTTAAATGGTTTAATCCACAGCGTCAAAAATACGACCTACTCTACACGGTGGACTAGAATACACAAAAAGTTTACGGTACCCCTCTGGTTTATCTGTCACTGTCCCCCCAGTAAAATAGCAATCGCTTTACCGACCAGTAATAATTTTTTTAACTGAATGATTTATTGAATTCCTTCCTGGACAAGGCTTTGCTTAGCATCTGTTTCCCAATGTCGCCATTATAAAAATCTGATATAAATTTCTATTGACAGGGCAACAACTTCGATGCACGTATCATGGCTGCAATATAGCCAAGTTTTACGGGGTGAAAAATAATAGAAAAGAAAGGGAGTGTAAATTCATGGGCTCTAAGATACTTCAACCCGTTACCAGGTAAAACCAAGATGAAGACGAATTTCAGCAGTCTTTCAAGTGAGTCCAGGGGCTCAAATGCATCATGCTTACTCCCCAAAATGTGCCTTTTAAGTTACTATGTATTACTTTTACAGTCTGCTCAATTGTTGCGGGCGCGGATACTATGCACAAGCAATGATCTGGGTGGAGCAATGAGATGCAGCATTTTGAGCTTTTTGAGCACTCCCTGAGCAACATTAAAATTTTACACAGCCAGTTACCTTTATTCAGCGCATAACACCAATGAAACTCTTATATGGGCTGGCAAAAACCTGTAATCACGGATGTCTTACTCTGTAGTTTCACTGGTCTTATCAGCATATTGGACAAGAAAACAAAAGCGGCTCATAGCACGGCAAGTAGTTGCGCGTAGCTGCAATGAAATCTGGTGTATCTAAACTACCTTCAAGCCTTCGCTCCTATCAACGCATTCTCTTACGTGTAAATTTCTTTATATATATTGACGATTTTGACAAAGTTCTACAAATGCATGTGGAGTAACCGATATAGTCCTACCTTCTTTGTATGGGATGACCGGGTGCTTCATTGAATTTGGTAGCAACACTGAATACGCAATGTGTGTGTCTGTTAATGTGGAGCAAGCGATCATAGATCACCAAATAGCAGTGCTCTTTTTTTCTAACAATTCTAGCAGACCCTTAGCGTCGCTGGTGCCCAGCTGAAAACAATGCTGACTTTCTCATGACTATGTCGTGTTTCTGGGTTCCCTAGCATAGACGCGTTGAGTATCGTGACGTATGCTGGTGACCTATGCTACCAGCATCCCATTACAGGGTATACTGACCAAATTATAGCAAAGGTTAAAAGATCAGTGCAGAACCGTATTTGAGGCGCAAAAAAACCTTGTATTCTCTAATTACCCCAGGATAACGTTTTTACTTGTGGACGTGATGTTGACGGAGATATTACACCTAGAGGAGATACACATCTGCTCTCAGACGTCCCCTAATGTCATTTCCGGCCTTACTAGGCATACGCGCTGCTGCGGATGATCGGCAGCGCTTGCGTAGCTCCATGTTAGAGCGCTCCCTATCTCTCTCGGGCCAAGGCTTTCTCGGCAAAAGTTAACGTGCCGTCTGCACTCCGAGACATACACACTTAATAACATCGGTACCTCTCTAAGGTCCGAAGGCTTCAGTCCCGCGATTCATATACGCAGTAACTTACGTGCGTGGGTGTAGCTCAGAAGTTTGATGTATCATAATCCATGTTATTTGACGTCTTTATGGATTTTGCCTGTAGTCTATGTTCGCTTATCTTTCCGGTGCTTACTCTTGGGGATGCAGGTGTTTCTCAAGGTACGCCATTTTTCGTGGCTCTCTGTTTTTAGAATGAGAATTTCACCCTTTTCCATGTAATTTTGCATGCAATATCTCCTCATTGTACTACGGTGCTCAAGCATATTGTTTCTTTTCGTTTTTGGGTGTTTAGATTCAGTATTGGGACATATGTCCCTCTTCGTTACTGGAAGGTAATGCGCACGCTTTGCCATTGTTTGTACGCCCCCTTGACATGCTTTGCTCAGGGCATACTATCAGCAATTCATACTTGTATCAACACGTAGCACATGTTGGCGCTCCGATGCTACTATATTTCGTGTTTTTGAAATGCTTAGGGCTAGGTAATAGACTTCTTCAAGCACTTTTTCAGTTACCTTTGGCGTTTTTGTTTGAAAAAATTGCAATATCCGTATTAGAACTGCTTCTTTGTACCAGAAATAACGATCTTCCTACATCTTTATCAACTCGTTTTGAAATAGTACCTTTGTGGCGGTATTCACGGTTTTTACCTTCGTTGCAAGAGTATTATTTTGGGTACAATTTTGTTGTATTTTGATTTTGAACCTGAACTTGCCGTGAACTGCAAAGTGCATAGGGTTATGCTTCTGTAACTCGGTGGCCTCTTGTATATTGCCCGTTTTTATTTCTTTATTGATCCCGGTGGAGCAAATCACTTCATTTTTATGTTTCAAGCGCTCATCCTTTGATATTATTCAATTTCTCTCGGCTGGTTGCTTTGTTTTGTTGTTTGCACCACAGTCCTCCAGCGCGACGCTATTTATGTCCAAAAGGTGTACCAATGAGTTTTTTTTACTTTTTTTTGGCGAATATTACACCTTTTCACGCTTTCGATATCGTTTAATATTGAAATCATCTTATTTTCGGTCGATTTCTGCTGTTTTCTGCATACTCCTGCTGATTTCTGCTTACTTCTGCTAGTTTCTCCCGATTTCACTCTTCCACGGCTCCACAGCATTCTTCATCATGGCATGATCTGTTGAATGCGGGGTCATATTTGCTCTTCTCAGAATACAATTACTTTATACGTGCTACCCTTATTTGCTACCTTTGCCGTATCAACTGTGGTATGTGAATAGGGTTTTGTTGAGTCGTCTTCCAGTTGTGCTCATCTGCTGTGTACTGATATCTCTTGTGCTGTATCAAGGGATTTTTAAGTCTTTTTTAAAAAGCACTTGTTTAAAAAAATACCTTTAAAACGATGCCAAAGACCCAGATACCATCATATCACTATCGTATACCCCTTAGAAGCATTGGTCATAATTTTACTAGGAGTTTTTTTTTGCATCATTGGGTGGTAAATATGGCTATAAGCATAAAGAAGAGAAATTATATATTGTTTAATTCGATGCTACATTTTGGCATCCCTAGAAAGAGCGATATCTGAATTATTTGCGTGGAATCTTTTGATAAAAATATGTTTTGGCTACCTTATCATTGTCTAATAGCTTATGCTTTCTTATGTTTTAGATGATAATTTATGGTAGGGGATGTATGTTGATGGAAAAGCTTTACATTATCAGGTTTTATCGCCTTTAGTGTGCAAATTTCAAGGATTAGTTTTCTTATTCATGTGTTACCCCCCGGGAGTTATTACATCAAATTTTACCCTTGTAAGGGTATGAATTTCGCGCTCTGAAATGCCATATCAACCATCATTTCGGTATATGAAAGCAAGTATTTGTTTCTCAAACCTTTGTTCCCGCCATAGTTTTATATTTGTATCAACTTGTTTTAATTGCATATTTTTTGCTATAAAAGGATGGTAAATGTTTCCAGCTGCTACTAGTTTAACTTGGTTGCTTTTTTTCTTGTGATTAAATCTATGTTCCTCCCTTTTGAGCGGAGTTTCGATATTTCTTGCGGTTTAGTGCTGTGTGTTGTTCTCTGCGAAAGCTGATTTTCTCTTGGGTGAATAGCCTTTATTTTTTAGCATCGAGTATTGTGTGATTCCTAGTTTTTCTTCAAGATGCATGAAAATCCTGTGATTTCTTAATTTTATATCTTATAATATATCGATTGCCTTGACTATTTTTTCTGATTACTCCTCTATAATCCTCCCTCTCTGGTTCCAATTTTTCTCTAAGTTGAAATATTCCAATTTTAAACACCAAAAAATTGCAAATATGTATCCCCTATGTTTTTTTTGCAGATACCGATGCTAGTTAATTCCGGTATTTTGATGCTCCTATTCATTCCTTGATATTCCAGTGTGTGTGCGTTTTGGTATTGGCTGAATCATTCTATTTTAAATTTGAAGGGATTCTCTGCTAGCCAGTGCTTTTGGCTGTTATCTTGTGTATATCGATTTTTACTCCTATGGCTGATTGCTAATCTTCTTCAGTGTTTCATGGACCCTCAATTTTTCCGATATTTTGCGTAGCTGTGGGCTTACTACCCCCGATGCCAAGCAGAAGTTTTTCACTTGAGCTTTTGGGCTGACTTCATTGTTTTTACAAGGCATTCTTACCCCCAATATTAAATTCGGCTCTCATTTTCCAGTTGGTTTTTATGTTTCAAATACATATATGATTCCAAAGAGAGCGGAACATAATCATATTGCTGCTGCAAATGCTTGTGCCAATCATGCCGGTAGTTACATGGCATTCCTTTAGGGGTTCCTGCCACGATTAATTCTTGGTTCTTGCTCTACTTAGCAAAGCAGCCAAAAAATTTGGTACTATATGAGATTTTTGCCGTCATTCTTGAGACGCTCCATGGCATATAGTTTTTATTGTGAGCTTCAGTTGTGTGTGACTAGCTGCTCATGCATTTAGAAGTCAGGGATTATATAAATTAGCTAAAGGACATGCTAGCCTACCTTGTTTCCGCACGATCCGAGCGACAGAATCCATGGCTAACTAATATTGGCGGAAGTATAAGGTGGTGGTGGTGGTGGTGGTAGTGGAGCAACGGCAGAAGGTTTTTCCTGAAAGTTCAGCTTGCAAGGACTGCTGTAAACAATAGGGATTTTCATCTCCTTTGAGCTTGCTTTCCTTCCCATAATGTTTAGAAGCTTTAATGGATTTTCCAGTCTGAAAATGCTTTAAATATATCGTGTGCGTGTGTGTGTGTGACATGTTTCATCTACGAGTAAAAACTGGTCTTGGCAATTTTTTATAAGCAAGGATGCTGCTTTAACTATTCTGGATCCCTCAGAGAGTTTTATCGCACAGAGACAGGGAGAGATAGAGAGAGTTAAGGTGGATATCTCAGACATAAAATAAGAGTTAACGTGGATATATTCTTGTGAATCAAGGGAGAGAAGCTAGATTTCTCAATGTGACTCGATGCAAGCTACCTGCAGTTTCTTGGTATGTGTCCCAAATCCAAGACCACTGAAAATTTCTTTGCAAAAGACACCCCCAAATATGGGTTTGAGGTAGCAGCAAGTTAGGTGGGATCCTCTGCTAATATAAAATCCATAAAATTCCTCGCGTAAATCCTCACTTTCAGAAGCCAAATTTCTCCTTGGAGCTATGGTACAGCAGCATGGTAGGCTTTTGGACCCGGCTGTGGGGAGTGCCTCTCGTCGTGCGTCACATCTTGATAAGAGAATTGGCTTACATAGCAAAATGTCTCCTCATTTTCCATGCACAGGAAAAAAAGGAATCTCTGGGAATATCAGTATTTCAGAAAAGTTTTTAAGGGCAATTCATTCCAAAAAAGGTGGCTCTTTTAATCGAACTTTTTCCCACTTTTCTTCTCCTAAAATCGGCTCTCCTGACCTTCCGGTTTCCTTTTCCAGCAGCCTCAATGTGCATAAAAGCTTAACTCTGGAGAAGGATATTATGAAGCAATTAAAGAACGAAATTAGATCTCGTGATGCACTAGGTTTGAATGATTTTTTGTTCCGTCGCTCTGCTGGGGCAGGATCTTTCGGAAAGGTGTATGTAGGTTACTTGAAGGTTCGTGCTCCGTTGAGCAGCTCAGCCCCAACTTCCCTATCTTCTAGTGTGTCCATCGATATAGGCGTGTGTTGCTCGAAAGATTTATCAAATAGCATAGAACAGTATAATTACTTGCATCCGGAGTCGTTAGATGGAGGTACAACCTACAATGGCAGCACAATGGATTCGTTGGCAGATTCCAGACCTGCACTCACCAGTGGGAAGTATGCTATGAGTGGTGGGTGTATCGCAGCAGCAGTGCCGATTGATCCTCAGCATGGAGCTAGTAACTGTATTCTCGAGAATATTGGTGAAGGGCTAGATATTGAGTACTCTAAAAAGCCTCGTGATGGTGTATGTATTGAGTTTAGAGATCCAAAGTTGGCCCGGGATAATCTGAAGAATGCTGATGCGATTTTTATCGATGAAGAATCCTCCAGCTTACCCCCTGAACAATCGCTTGCCCTCCGTAACCAACCTCCATGCGATTCCAATATGAGCAGCTTGAAGATTAACGATAAGAAAAGAAGCCAAAGATTCATTGCTTCAAGTGATGGTGTCAAATTGAGTGATTCTCCAAAGAATTCTTTGGATGTTTCTCAGCCTGCTAAAGATTTCAGTAAGAACACACAGGACATTGCCCATTCGGCTGAGGAGCTGTCGCAGCGGCTTGATGCAAGTGGTGACTTCGTTTCTAGCCTTTGTTCGCAGCAATTTGGGATGCTTGCCCTTGATTCATCGGATATGGTTTGTGTTGATGGAAGCAAGGCATTTAAGCCATTTTTTAGGGTAGTAGATACCACTCAGGTGGTTCAGGGCACGGATTATGATGCTAATCCCACGCACTGCTGTGGCGCTGTCTCTCATGATGGTAAGAAGCTTATTCAAAAACCCCCTGGTAGGCCGTATCGCGCATCCTTCCCGAGTTTTCTGCTACCCAATAGATGTCATGGTTCGCCCTACCGAGAAGTTGCTAATGACTCTGGTGTTCATTCTCTTGGGGCGGTGAGAGGACTCACTAGCATTCTATCGCCTGGTTCTTGGAGTGTAGATTATACGTTGGAGCTAAAGGATGCGTCTATTCAGTATATTCTCCCTTCATATTCGAAGCCTCGTAGTGAGTTATCCTTAATCGATCCTAATAATGATTCTGTTGTGGGTTCCTGCCCGCCAATCGCATGTAGTCTTTTCGCTGCTACTAGCGGAAGTAAGAAAGATTCAATACTCTCATCAGAGACTGGTGAGTCTGCAAACAGACTTTTTTCTGAAACGCTTAAAGCCATAGAAGGATGTTCGGTAGTGGAAGTTACAAGGAAATCTTGGGGCTCGTCATGCTATCACACACGAAATTCAGCGTCGTCATGGGATAATAAACTTATAGGAGTTGAGACTATCGGAAGGGGAAGTGCAAGAGTTAGCGAAAGCCATCGTGGCAGATGCAAAGTTGAAGAAGCTGAGAAACCAACCAAATGGATCCCATTTTTTTTCTCTTTGCAGTGTGCTGGCAGTTGTAGCCATGAGGATTTATGTGTAGATGAGACTCCCACGATGGTGAAATTGGTGAAAAAAGCTGCTTCATTCCCTCTTATGGGGAACTCTAAGGATTGCTTGAGTAATGGAAATTCGGTGCTCGAAAAATTGTCTCCTTATAAGCTTCTTTGTAGCAATTCTTCGGATTTTCTTGGCTCTTCCTCATTAATGTCTGGAAATGAGGAAGCTGATCGAAATCTTGAGTGGATTTCCCGATTAAGTACCACTACTAGGCAGTCCAGATTGTTCAGTGATTGCCAAAGGAAGAATACTTCTGTTGGAGTATATCACGATGGAGACTGTGATATAGAGTACGAAAAATTATGTGCAGATGACGAGCACACTATATGTAAGAGGGAGTCTGAAAATATTCATCGTGATATTGAGGACACTACTGGAAACTTTCATCATGTGGAGTTCGAGGGATGTTGGGAGCAGGAATGTTCTCCCGCTTCCAAGATGGCTGTTGATGACTCTAGCAATGCTACGCAGAATCATGAGGCTGTTAGACTATGGAATGGTTTCGGCAGCACAAGCTCCACTACCTGTGATGAATCTTCAAGCTTAGTCCGCCATTGCGATATCGGAGCAAAAATGAAGGATGATGCTTGTGGCATCTCTACAGAATCTATGCATTATGACTGTAGCTTACTGCATGGTTTCCCGGATGGAGACAAGGTTTCTAGAGGAAAAATGATTGCGTTTGGAGCTCAGCCAACCTTGAAGAGAGTATCTTCTAATACCCGTGTGTTTGATGTGCAGGAAGTTTTTGAAGATCCTGAAGATAATAGTGCTTCCGAGTTCTTTACTCATAATGCAGGAATAGATAACGCTTTGTCTTTAGGATTTGAGAGGCCTAATGTGTCTGGGTGGAGTGCTAGCTGTTGTGATTATCAGAGCAATGCAACACAAAATAATTTACGATGTAAAAACGCTGCTGCCCCTTCTTTTGATGTAGCTAGGCCCTCGAAACCCACTGAAACTCCGACACTTTATCATGAAAGCCCTGATGCTTGCAAAGTGGATTTCGAGGGTATCATTGCACGCTGTGAGAGATCATCGATATCTTCCTTTTCCTCTAAATTTTATCCTTTACTCTCACGTAAGAACAGGCCTGCATCTCGTCGGTGGACTGCTTCGTCTATTCGCTTCGAAAGCGCTCCTCTAAAAATGGACGGGGGCTGGTTATGCACACACGATAAAAACCAGGCAAATACTATTTGTAGAGGTATGGATTATGCTTTGAATATCAGTGACACTTCCACCTTTGTAGATCTGCTCATGGTGTCTTCAGTCGCAGGAACCAATAAGCCTCTGGAAACCAGAGATGCAGCCTCTGTGGAGTTAAATACTACTTTTAAAGCCACTGTGGAGCCTGTAGAGGTACCCCGGTTGGTTATCCCAAACCGTAGGAAGTTACAGATGTTTCCTGACGAGGGTTTAGCGAGTATACCTACGCTGGCGCTTGTGGAGAACACGAATAACTTGTGTAACTCGGGGGCGAAAAAGCTAAAGTTTTCAAGTTTTAAAAAGTATCATGGTGAAGATTACACTGTAATTTCGTCACCTACTGATATCCTGGACGCTACCACTTGTGAGCAAACTTCTGTTGATTCTGGCAGCAGGCTAGCCATCAGTAGCAGTCCCTCACATAATGTGTTACCCACAGACAAAGCTGCAGGTGCTGATCCAAGTGCTGCTTGCTCTTCTCATTCTGTTTTATCTCATGGATTTCAAGCTGGTTCTTCTTTACCATCTTTTAATCCCCAAAACTCTAATGGAATTCCAACTAAGCAGGCTACCGTTGCTTCAAGCTTCCAGCCTCCTTTTTCTTGCTCCACCTTCTCAACCCAAGCACTAGAAAGCTCGTTATCCTCGCCGAATGTACTGAATACCGCATCAACTACCTTGCAAACTCCTGATCTAGAATCCTACTATGATTGCCCGGTTGCATTAAAGGTTGTCAATAAATTAAAGGCGCTGAATAAACGGCAGATTTGGAATGCGAAGCTTGAGGGGGTAATCCTTGAAAAGCTCAGACATCCGTTCATTGTGGAGTTATATGCCTGGTTTGAAGATTCAGCGAACTATGTATTGGTTATGGAATACCTCTCTGGAGGAGAGCTGTACTATAAGATTAGGAGAGAAAAGAGGTTCAATGTCACTTTGGCGAGATTGTATGCTGCGCAAGTGTTTTTGGCCTTGGAATACCTTCATAATAAGGGCATAATTTATCGTGACCTTAAGCCTGAGAACATTATGCTGGACAGCCGTGGAAACCTTCGGCTTATAGACTTTGGTTTTTCACGGCATTTGGGAGAAGTGAACTATATTAGTCCATCCACTGCAGGATTTAATTCTCCGAAGCGAAGTAAAGATTTTAATATTTTTCGCACTGCTAAACGTTCTTTGAAATTTTTACGCCTCCATGAAGGTATGCGGATACTGGGGCTTCCATTTATGTGCCGGCGTGATTGGCCTAGTTTACAGCCAAAGCCTCTGGGAAGAATGTCACGTACTGTGAAGACGCGGCGAAATTCGCGTTTTATGGCTGATTTGCTACCTCCAGGATATCATGAGGGGGGGAACTCATGTGTAGGGGGTAACTCCCATGCACTTAATCATTCGCCATTAGGTTTAACCGTTTCTAATCAGCTCCAGTTCGTACCAGAGCCATGCGCATCCCGCTCACCCGTCACGCAGGGATATACTTTAAGTGTGAAGAAAGCCTTCAAAAAGGCTTACAAATCGATAGTTTCACTGGGTGCTTTGCTTCTGGGAGGTGCTACATCTTCGTCAGGTGCACCACACCGTGGGAACCAACTGTCTAAGCACAATGCGCGAAATCCCCACCCCCCCCTCACACATCACCCAGATACCCCCAAGCCGTTATTTTCCCTCTTTAATCGCTGCGAAGCTGGTGCTAAGACACCCCATGGGAGAGAACATAAAAGCATGGCAGCAAATTGTGTGTCTACTTCACTAAACTCAGGGCATTGCAGCCGAACATGCTCTCTGGGTTTGAAATTTGGCGATGAAACCTCTGGTAATGTCTCTCTTGAGTCTAAAGCGATGCATCGTTACAGTTGCGATGCACCTGATGTGCTCGCCCAGAACTTATCCAGGCCGGTAGCTCGTTCGCGTGCGCTTACTTCAACTAGGGGTGGGTGTCTCAGGCATAAACTGCACTTCTACAGGCATTCCCATAAGGCTCATTTAGTTATAGGAGGTATGCGTGTTCTGGGAGGCATTGGTTTCAAAGCTTCGGAGCTCTCGCATAAAGCAACAGGTTATATGAAATATGGATTCCCACTTGGTGGGCCTCGCTGCTTAACCTCAGGAGAAGCGTTGTTAAGGCTAGATGATTCGAAGAAGAAGAAGAAGAAGAAAAAAAAATCCCCTGAGCACCTTTGTATGGGCTTCCATAATACTAAAAATCGAGTGCAAATACCAGGATCTACCTTGGGGGATTCTCGTCCTCCACAAAGAACAGGGGATGAATTGGAGCCGCTCTCTGTGCGATTTCCACCTGGAGACCCCATGTTGAAGCTAGAGGATACCTTGGGCATCGATCATATGGCGACTCCCGTGCCTTCCGTCTCAGGCGACGCCGGACATTTCATTTCTCGAGGAGCGTCGTGTGCGTTCTCCTCTTCAGATTCTCCTGTGAAGGCACACAATGTGGATTCGTGCATCTCAAAACCAAAGAGAAGCCTCTATGATCAACCCGCTGAACCATGCCTTTCAAACGGCTCAGTTGTTGGAACTGACTCTTGTGGCTTTTCTTCAGCTTCCCCCACGAATTTGGAGTATGAAGACGCTGGAGAAAGGGGTAATCTGGTGGCGAATATGTGTCAGTATTCTCATTTTTCATCTAGTTGTACCGGTAAGAAGCACCCCCCATTGAGAAGCGAATTTCCTTTAGATATCCCGTGCACTCGTTTGCCTAGATTGTCTAATGATAGTCCGCCTTCTGCCCCATGCAGTTATTCCAAGGAGGCTTGTAAGTCTTCTGTTCCGATATCGCCCAGTACGTCCGATATGGTGGACAATCGGGGTGATCGGTTGCCTGCTTTTGTGCAGAAGGATGGAGCTAACACACAAGATCTTTATGCTGGTGGCAGCAGCGTGGAAGGAGCTATTGCCAAGGATAAGACTTGCGCTGCAAAGACGAAAACTGTGGGTTTCCCGCGATCTTCTGTTTCTGATCTGCCTCTTGATGAATACAAAGGTGATATAGAAGAGGCTGTGTTACGCAAGCTTGGATACCAGTTGAAACAACGTCTGGCCTACACTGTATGCGGTACTCACGAATATCTCGCCCCAGAGATTATACTTGGTAAAGGTTATACCAGAACAGCAGATTACTGGATGTTTGGAATTCTTTTGTATGAAATGCTGGTGGGTAATACCCCTTTTGTAGGGCGTACTGCGAGCCAAGTGATCAAAAATATCCTCACAAAGCCGGTTGTTTACCCCTTCTACTTACACCCTGATGCCTGTCATCTTATTAACCAGCTGCTTGTGAAGGTAGGAAATGTGTTGTGTATAATATGAGGGTAGAAGTAAAGACAAGGTGTAGGATGCTATGAAGGGCGTATCGGGTTGCTTTTGGTGATCTTCTCCTTTGATTTGATAACTGTGTCCGGTAGATTGGTCTTGTGTCTATTATATAGTAGAAGATTTTATTACCTTTAAGCCCTATCACGAAATCTTCATGCATAAGTTTATAGAAAACCCTTTTTTTCTGCCATATAACTAGCTAAATGATGCATTTTCTTTCAGGAGCCTCGCAACAGGCTGGGTTACAGTCACAGAAGTGCTGATATATTGAAGTCGCACAGATTTTTTCGTGGAATTTCTTGGAATATTTTTGAAAAGGATGACGGAATTAACTTGGCGAAATCCAGTGTAACATGCGCAGATGAAACTGTTTATAATTCTGGCGATGGTTTCAAAAGTACGCGTGGTGGATATTGTAAGATGGGCGAGATGCTTGATTAGCATCTTTTGTGGAATTGAAATGAAGCGCTACAAGAAATGGAGTTTATGCTTGATATATACCCCTAGCGAAGTGCAAGCTCCAGGCTTTGAGGAGGCTACAAATCGCTATTCGTCATAAAAACACGCAAACATGGTATCTGACACTATTTACTGGTAGTTTATGTATTTCGGACTTGACTATATCTGTTTCTTTATGAGGAGTTATTTCGATATATATGTATTATTTCCGAAAGTCTTGATTCGCAATTATGTCTGCTGAGCCCCCGTGTAAGGAGAGACAAACAGAGGGGGAGAGGCAGGTAGAGGGGGAGAGGAACACACACAGGCACAGCCATAGACAGACGCACAGACAGGCACAGTCACATACAAGCAGACAAACAGACAGACACATGCACCCACCAGCACACACCAACCAACACGCCAACCCTTTTTATATCCTACAAAAGACACTTTTTACATGTTTATCTGATTTTATGGAGACGGAATTTTTACGTGATTTTGTGCTTGCATAGCGTAGTTTTAAAGCAGCAGTACAGCAACATGGCTCCTCTTATTGTACTGTGTATGATACCACCTACTACAAGGTAGTACCATACAAGTTGTACCTATTGTGCGCACTGTCCGCATCAAGGAGCTTGATTTTGTGTTGATTTTTCGTCTTGATGATAATATTTTACCGTGAACTTCTATTGAGAGAATTCGTTAAAGGTTTAGCGGATACTTGCTTCCTGAGTTGACATGCAGCAGCGTTATCGCAGTTCTACTTAAAGATTTTCTTGTCCTCTTATTACAATTTTTTTACTATATTATTATGCGCGCGCCTTTCCTACTACAGTAGATGGCATATGGAACCCTTTGTGGCTTTTCTTGTCCTGGCTTTTTACTTATAAGCTGTGGAGATAAAATCTGTCTAATTCATTCTTAGTTTGAGAGTTTGTTGTCATTGACTCGGTAGTCTATTTTTTTCAGATTGCAGTCTGTTTCTGCTTGTAATTTTTTGTGCTTTGCTTCATATGTTTTTTTGTCTCTTGCAGGGAGTGCTAATTCCAGCGAGTTTTCATATGAATGCGGTTTGTTTGTTTTACATAAAATGTCTATAGGTTTTTGGCATTTCATAGCATCTCAGTCTTTCTCTTACTGTTGAATTTATTGCCCTTAATAGCAGCAATAACAGCAATAATAGCAATAATGCATATTCTCTCTTTTATGTTTGATGGACCATATTTTTCTATTCTGTGCGTCTTTGGAGGTTTACAGGATGATTTGGATATTCCTGAAGCTGTGTCTTGTGTGTATCTTCTCAGTAAAATCGCCAAGTTTTTAGCTAAGCTGCCAGTATTCCGGCGCTACTCACTAAAAAAATCTCCTTATAGTCTCTCCTCCCATAAAGGGAATGTGAAGAATAAATTTTTTGTTTGAATTATGTTGCCATACTCTCTCTCTCGCTCTCTAGGCAATATATCGATGTCCAGCGGGATTTTAGCCAGCTGCTATCTCTCTTACTTATACAAGAAGTGGCTTTTTTTCTCTGCCTGTTTCAAGGATATTCGATGTTGCTGTATATCGCTGATATTGTGTGCACATTTTAGGACTTTAAAGGTTACTTAATATGGTTTTTTGTACCCACAAGTTAGTTTGTAGCCTGGAAAGAAGTTGCATTCAGTTTAGCATGGAGTATGGATTTTATGCAAACCAAGGATTTGGAAATATTTATATACTTAATCAGTTTTAAATTGGAAGGAATATTATTTGTAGCAGAGCTTGCTTTAATGCTAAGAGGCACTAAAGTATGTCTTATAGGGTTGTGAAGTATATACAAAGGGAGCTTAGTTTCAGGAAATTGAATTGTGCCGATATACGTATTTTGGGTGCAATACATGGTATGTTTCAAGTATTTTTTCTGGATAGCTACGCTGATGCCTTTGATATTAGTTGCTTTGTTGACTAACTTCTCTATATGTCAGACTTCGTATTTAACGTATGACATTGAGCATATCATGCGCGTATTTCAAAGAAACACACGTTAAGGCTTGCAATTTTTTTGGCGTTCTTTACAAAGATGGAGAATTATCATTGTGTGGCATACAAGCGTTTGGAAACGGAAGGAAAGGAGTAGTGACTGTATGATGACGTGTTATGCATGCAAAACAGCAAGCGATGCTTTTAGCTGTAATTATATACTGTCATTTTCCTATCTGTGTATGAGCTTTACTGTTATATAAATCGCGTCGTTTTATACATTTCTTATTGACTTGCTGCATGGCAGTTTATATTAATATTTGTGGTTGTTTCTTGCTTAAAATAAGTCGAGGAACCATTTTATGAGAGATCTTATGGAAGTAGTAATATGTGGAGGCTTTTTTTGTGTGCATTACTTTAGGGTTAATAGGCTTCCTCTTCTTTTCTTTATTAACTATTAAGTTGGCACGTTGCTTATTCTTCATTTCTGCTGCTTTCTGAGTGCTTACTTCTCTCTTGTCAAGCTTGTTTTTTTTATCAATGTATATGAAGCGATCAGCGTAGCACATGATCCCTTGTGGATTCCTCATCATCCTCTGTTGTAAATTTGTGCTCTGCGAATTAGTGGAGCCAGCAGAGTTGGCGCATTAACACATTCCTTCATTAAATCATGAAATTCGTGCTTTTCTGTGTATAAATACCTTGTGTTTTATGATTAGTTCGTCATGCTGATTCATGTTAGCTTGAATTTGTGAGTTTGTGTATACTATTGGGGATCATGCATTGTGCCTATGAAATGCTTGGTGTGATCTCGCTTTTGCTTTTGTTATGGTACAGGTTGTACCTGGCTTGGTACCTAGCCTTATGTTTTTTAATACATTGTTCGTTTCCCCACGTTCTTACTAGCCTTCTGGATCATCTTCTCTTATATCCTGCTAGAGGGGATCTCTCTATGTATATTTAGTGTCATCCCTTGCATAGTTTTTTTTTGTGTTCTTAAAATGTAGTATTACTCTTATGCATGCGATTATGCTTTTATCTAGTATAGCCTATTCATGTTGGTCGGGTGATATTTTTAATGTAGTACCGTGATTTGTTTCTTTGGCATAGTATAGGAATGCTATTATACACGTTAAGGGGTCACCCGCCTTTTGTCGGCTATAACTCACTTTGTGCGGCAGCACCTTTAAATCGATTCTAATGTAGCTTTATAATTACTGGGATGCGTACTTCTAAGAAGAAAACCTCATCTTTCTTTCTCTTCGTTTGCATATTGCTATGATAAAAAGGTGCTTGCTTTTGAAAATCTCATATTTTTACCCAAAAAAACATTCAAGCGCGATATCCATGCACTGCTGCTTTACCTGTTTGTCTACATTAAAGATTGCTTGGCGACTCATGCGGAGGGTTTGTTACTCCTTTGCGTCGCATTCCGTAAAGACTATATATTCGTGAAGTTTAATATTTCGCAGTCCTATATCCTAGCTTTTTGAATCCCTTGTATTTCTTTGCTGTATCGTCTAAAGTTTTCCTTAACTACTTACTTGCATACTCCGCAGAGTGCTAAGCTTTGGCCCGGGAGTTACACTATACTTTTTATGGTTATAGGATGTACCAAATATTATTGATTAGAATTATCTTTTCCGTTATCGCAAGGTTATAATGTATTCCTGAAAAGGTATGTCGTGTAAATAACGAAGTGACTGGCTAGAGTATAAGATGCACAGCCTCAGTAGAATTGGTGTTTTTGAACCTTCATGGTCTGTGCCCTTGTTCACGGGATATGTATAGGCGCTGGTACTTTGCTCAGTACAACATACTTCCATGTAAATTGTGATTCTTCTGGATGTCCATATATGTAGAGTGGTGGCCTCAAGTTGATTTGATGCTGCTTTTCAAGCATTTGTATGCCCATTTCATATTAACTTTCCTTTTGAAAGTGGCTTGTAATGTCACTTTGATTGTGTAGTCGCGCGGCATTATGCTGCGGACATGTGCTTACTTATTATAGGTAGATAATATTTTTTCCATGTTTGCGATAAATTGTGCTTTTATTTGTATCCAAATGTTGCCCGATCTTTTACGTTTCTAAGTACTTTATTAACTTGTAATTTCGATTATTCCTCTCTGAAATAGTTTCTAGTTATGAAATTTCGTTTAATTATGTTACTTCTGGAGCATTCCGTAGATTATGGGGCTCCTTTTGCATTTTTGGAGATTGGAATTTCTTGCGCGTTACTGGGACTGTTTTTGTGTGATTTATCCGTAGGTATTACCACGTCCCTTTGTGCTCAGGTATAGCCTTTACTCAGAGCTAGTTGTGATGCCTGTATTTTTTTGGCTCCTTTAATTCTATCTAGCAATGTTGAGAGCTCTTTTAGTTGCATCCTTGTCTCCTTTATGCGTTGCATGCCTACAATGATAGCTTATTTTCCCCGTATAACAAGCTCGATTGTTTTATAATCACAATGTTTTTGTCATATATTGTATACATTGTTTATTTATCTAAATTTTTCCTTGGTCAGCCTCTGGATACTTTTTTTCTCCTTAGAGGTGGATAGTATGTATAATGGGTTTTGAATCTCTGCGCCAGAAAAAGCACTGCATTCAGCATACCCATTGTGCTTTTTGTGGAGTTGTTTTTGGCGAAGCTTGTTTAGTATGCATGGACCAGGCATGCGACCTACGCGTGCCGTTTGAGTTAACTTATCTGCAATTGTGATAGTCTGTTCTTTGTGCTTTTCTTTACTTTTGATATTTGGATGGAATAGGCCGCAACTTCTTCCAGAGCATATTCTTCCGTCACTTCGCAGTAATCACTTTTTAGTTGAGGGCAGTCTTTAGTGCTATAAGCGGTGCCAATAGCTCGAAGAGCTATCGATTTTTCCTTACTTATCTGCTTTTTCCTGAACTTTTAAGTGAGCTTTGCAATTTTTTTTGTTATGCTCGTCCTGTCTTATAGTCGAAAAGGGGAAAAACTTTGGGTTGGTATACGCGCTGTTCTCTTGAACTTGTTCATGCAGCCCTATTTGCACAGGAGTACCAATTTTGCGTGTGATGACACGATAAAAGTGTTTGCGAGGTTCACTTTTTTCGATGAGGTTTCGAGGTGATTCCATTAGCGTACTTCTTATTCGTGCATAATGCCTGCATTGTTGCTAATTGGTACTGTATAGATTTTCTATGGAAAATGTTGTTGTGGAAGAGTGATTTAAATCTATTGAGTAAAATATGGTTCTCAGTTTTGTATTACACCTTGACCTGGCCAGCCCGTGTTGCACATTCTATCGCTTGCTTGCTGAAGCATATATCCTGATAAGGTGCATCGTGGTTCTGCGCCTCGCGTATATTATTTTCTGTTGCTTGCCGACCATGCGAGGCCGCCCATACGCCCTTCTCTAACGTGGTCTATTGAGACTTCGCTACAGTATTAGATTTTTTCGCCTAATTGAACGTTTCCGAGGATCACTTCAATGTATTGGAAAATTTTGGGATAAATCATCATGCTGTTCATAGATTGAAGGTAATAATGAGGGGCTTTAGGCTGAGTACTTCTAATGGTTGGGTAATGCGTTCCTTTGATAATCTCATGGACCTTCTGTTGTACCGATTTGACCTGGAATCGTTGCCCGACGCGGAAACCTGATAATTCTGCCAGCGCTTTTGGTGACTCCTAGTGGCACGCTGGTGAAATCCGTCTGCCGACATACTGGGTTGACGGTGGATCATGCTACCGTGTTGTGTAACCCTTGAGCACAAATTTGTTTTATAGTTTTTGCAGAGCTGCCAACTTGCGCTCGAGCAGCAGATTTAGGACGTGTTCATTGCAATGTGTGGTTCGTGTGGCAGATGGAATTTGATTCCTATGCTGATACTTCCAGCTTAGCCATAAAAACTTGGCAATGCAGACGTAGCGCTACTTGTCTGATGCATAGAAATGCTGCCGCGGGGAGACTACTGCAGAATATTTTTCTCATGCGCGAGGATGGCGATGTCTTCCTCGAGACTTGTTAGTTCTCGATAGAAGAATTAGTAGTTTAAGCTGTAAATCTTTTCTGGACATGCCGCTCGACCACACTAGTGCTTGGCATAGTTGCAGTTCTTCGTGTCACGTTTTTTAATTATTCCCCTAGCCGAACTGAAGCTGTTGCCCAAGTAGGACTTTCGTGCCAAGTACACCCTGGTGCTACGTGAAACTTATGCTAGTGATCCTTCGAGATACTTCCATGAACACTAGTATAATTTTAAAGTTTAAAGCGGGATGACACAAGCACTACAGACATAGGAGAGGCTGAGTGGTTACCTTGTGCATAATGCGTTCTCCTGTTTCCAAGTGAAAGGATTGTGCTTTCCAGACCAAGCATAGAATTACAGCCTTGCCCTGTCAGCCACCAAATTAAGTACCTCCCCGTAGCAATATTTTTTAACAGATAAAGCTCATGATGATTTTTTCTGAACTCTATAAAGGCAGCCTTGTTTCCGATACTTGAGACTGTCGTAACAAGCCATCTGTATCATAGTTTCAACGAATTGTCAGCAAGCAAGTATGCAAGTGCAGCAAGTAGCTCTTAGGAAAGTGAAAACTATGGACCTAGCGGTACGAGATGATATAAGCATTGTAAAAGGTAGTAATGCAAGAGATGACCGTGCGATAAGAAGGGTTACCATGATGCTGAATTGAAAGCATGGCATACGGCCAAGTACGAGCTTCAGCGCATATATAACTCCTGAAGAGGCTCATTCAGCAAAGATAGCCTCATAAGCATGAATGTCTAACTCCAGTGCAAGAATTGTAGAGCTTTTCTAGTGATTATCAGTTCTCTTATGGCTAAAAACCATATCCATTGGCAAGAGATACCTACGGTTGCATTCGGAACGCCAGCTGCAGCAAATGCCTGCAGGAGGGCTACGAGCCTAGCGGAGCTGCGTGCAGATACGTATGAGTAGCCTTGAAGTAAATGGTAACACATTCTTGAAAGGTAGCTAACCGGTTTGTTCTCCCATAATAAATGACTCATTTTTAACGGTATGAGGGTTCACCTGATAAGCCAAAGCACTGTTGCCCTCAAGTCAAACAGTATTCTATGGTTATCATAGAGAAGGGTATGCTAGTTAGTACCACTACAGATAGGGATGCCACAACTAGCAATTCCAATTTCCTGCTAATTTTAAGCCTAAGAAGGACGTACAGTTTGGCTATCGGCGCAATTCCTTGAAAATAAGATGGATTGGCAACTGCAGCGCGACATTTCGAAAGCATGAAGCATGAGAATACTTGGAGCTGTGGCCTATCAGTAAGGACCGCTAGACCCGTATACGTGGTACTGGAAGTTTGCACCACGCCTAAAAATCCAGCTATTTACATGATAAACAAATTTTTTAACGAGCAGGGAAAAGGATAATCATGATTCTGCGCATAGCAGTCATTCCTCAGTGATTCTTCAGTGTATTTATGAGCGGTGAAGAATCGCTAGATACAACAGTTTGGCATGTCAACTCACATGGGATGCCAAAAAATCGATCATCGCATAATTAGGATGAGCTGTAAATTACTACGAAACAGACATGATTGGTAACCGTATCAGGGTAAAAGTAGCGGGATAAAAGCGGGTGTAAGATTTTTTTTCTAGCAAGTGATTCAATTGTAATCGTTTTACCTGTGTGCCGAGAGAAGCTCACGATCCTAGAGTATGGAGTAAGGCGTAGCTGGTCCCCCGCTTCCGCAGGCTTGTCTCCGTATACTAGCCGTCGGGCAATATCACCTTAAGCTCCCGTGTTCCTAATTCTTTGATTTCACAGTTTTTCGTGTTGCTGCTTCCTCATGTCACGAATTACTATTGTCTACACGGAATCCCATGCAAATGTACTTTGATTGCTTCTTCCAATCTGGCAAATAAAATGGAAAAAAAATGTGGATCAGGTATATTTCGCGAGAACATGCTTCAACTGAGTTCTGTATATTGAAATATATTTCATATCACCCCAAAATGGACAAAAAAATAAAAATGCATTTTTGCTTTTTATGTACAGCACCCACTTTCGTGTTTTATATCTTCTTCAATTCTAATGCATCTGGGTGAATGTTTGCTCGAAGATCCGGGTTGAGTTGACAAAATGCGCATACTTGCATTGACCGTGCGGCAAGAAAAACATTTTCTTCAATAACGAAAAAGAGAAGTTTTTTTATTTATTGTAAAAAACATATCAGCTAATTTTAGCACTTTGGAGGACTGCTTGAAGACTTTTCAACCTCTCAAAATGTATCTTTTCCTGTGCTGTCTAATGAACCAAGAATGGGAAAACTAACGTTGCAACTGTACGCGATCCTGCTTTAACTCACAGCTTGTGATGTGCCGCCTTAAATTTGCCATTACGTATATCCCAGAAGAACTCTTCGGGTTTGTTTTTCTTACCCTGTATAAATTTTCATACTCGTTCAATGCAAGCAATCTAATGCATTCAGCTGAAGCACGAAAGCAGCATTATATAACCTCGGGTATTCCATACCGCTTACATTATTTTTCTAATCCAATTGCCTAATAATCCAGAAAAACCAAGATGACTTACTAGAAGAAAAAAATTTTAATATAGTACGAATTCTCCTTATTTATATGAACTGCTCAAATTGTATAAGATGAAAAAACATGAATACTTTGAATAGCACTCTCGTAAATATACAATGGAAACTGCTGGTATTGCCTCTTGGGGGACCGAGCCAACGAAGACACCGTATTAAGAGGCATTTAGTATAGAGGATGTAATGTTAGTCCTGCAATATTGTGAACAGCTTAAAATTTAATTCACCAACCTTTGAGTTATCCTAGCTTAGTTAATTCATGGTAACGTTAGCTTCAATTTCCCATTTTTTTTTGCCATACATTCCATTTGAATGCCCAGTGTGATATATCTATTGTGTGGAATATTTACCAATTTCCCTCTACAATTTGGACTTGTGGATTGGTAGTGTAGCAACTTATTAAATTACCCTTATGAAAAATGCAATTATAAGCTAGTATCTTGTCTACGGGGCTGATGTGTACTTTTCTAAGCATGTGAAATACCTGAAATCGTAGGTATATCCGTTTTTACGAAAAAACCAATCTTGCTTGTTGAAAATTTATTGTTATGAGCCTTAGGTCACTCGTAAAGCTTGTTTGTCGCGCATACTTCCTGTAATTGATGTAAGAAGTCTTTCATGCTGCACCAGATGGATCCATCCATTGCTATTCATGAGGCCAATCCTATTTTTTAAATCAACCAATAAGGTTTACTGCTTGAAAAAACTTTCAGCTGTCATGCTTGTGTAACCGATTGCAGTCAACTATAATAGCCATTAATGGAAGGGACACTTGCTGATAGCTGCAATACTGGATCAAGTTTTGTGTTTGATTTAGATGATTCCTCTAATATTTTTAATTTATTGGTCATCATGATAGCAACGTCACCCGCCATAAAATAACTGTATTCAGTATATTTTTGCTGGAATGAGCGAGCTTGCGTCTAATTTGTTCCTTGAGGAATGCATGCTATAAATTCTTGAGAGATGCTGCTGCAGCGCTATTATTTCAGCCTACTTTAATTAAAAATATTTTTGCATGTCCAATTTTTGGGGGTTTGTATCAAACTTTACTCTTCGTTCACCTTTAAGCAATGTCATATAACCAGCAAAAAATATAATTTCTTTGGCAGTAAATTTGAATGTCTTAGGTCATGCAGTTATCAGAGACTAAACGTGCTCCTTCCGGTATTTTTTTCATAATAATTTCTCAGCTCTCTCACCATTCCCTCAGTTGAAATCCGAAGATTATTCGTTTCAGATGTTATATTTGAGCGCAACCTCTAATAAGTCTTTACCAAGGTTTTCTCAAATTTCCCTTATAAAAATATGCGTAGCTTACCTATAATTTGGTAAACTAGGTTTCACCTAATTGCCAATTAATTTTAGTATCGATTCGAGCACATTCTTCTCTTTAAATGCAACATCTTCGCCTTTGGGGAATTACCACTTTTTAAATACTTAAAGAGAGGCTTGACAGTCTCGCGTCAATTCGCTGCATAAAAATTGTTTTAGCCTATCAAAGCTATTCTGCGTCTATAAATTCAATTGCGAATTTTTTCTATAATCGTCGATAAATTGGCAATTGAATTTATAGACGTAGAATAGCCGATCTCCACATATATTTTTTTTATTCTTAATGTGAACATGCCTCTGCTTATCGACATAGCTGGTACAACTTTGTGGTCCTACAAGCTTGCATTATAAGTAACTTATGAACATCTGCTATATAAATCGAATGTTTTCCATGTTTGTGTTTTCCGCGTATCTCGTCTGGAACTCTAGATAATATTAGTGGCATATATAATGGAGAGTTTTTTGCTTAGGCCTTTTGATTTTACTTCCGAATGTGCAGTTCTGTCGTTTTAATGTTAGCCAGGAAAGCAATTAAATAAAGGGTATCCTGACTAGCTCTTTAAGATCTTATCCACCGTGAAATAGTTTTTTGCATCCTTTGAGGCAGAGTGAGATTCTTCATAAAATTTAGAACCCGCATGGAAATTAGCAACGCTGGGTTTTATTAGTCCTCTGCCATTTATGAATTTTGTGACCTGATTTTTGATGCTTCATAGACTTTTCTCTCTATGCAATGTACTATGGAATTTTTGGATCTACTGGTTCTTGAAGAACGCAGCCTTGTGGTACTTAACAGTTAAGGGCCAATTTCATTACCATCATGAAAATCCCTTTCCAAATCTACTTTTTTGAGAGTTTTAAGGCTTCCAAAAATTGAGGGGCGTGCATAGTGAGCTTTCGTGATGCTATTTAGAGCACCTCCTGAGGATTATAGTAAAAGCTAAGGTTTTCATGTTACGATAGGGCCTAAATTATGCTAGTAAAACTTGTGTACCACATGAAATCAGCGCCGCAAACTTTATCTCGCATATTAAATAAAAGGTTCTTTTTCCGGGGAATTTTTGATTTACATGAATAATCAAGGCCCTGGATAATGGACAAAATTTTGTTTTGTAACATTTCATGCTATCCTTTCCTCAGGGAAGAAACACACTAGCACGAAACCTGCAACACTATTATCAGCAAATAAAAATTGCGTCCAAATTCATGCCTCTTCTGGTGGAATTTAAAAAATTATCTTCACTGGTTTGTAATCTGGTCTTTTCTTTGCAGGGAAAAGTGAGTTGAAATGGAAAATTCTTGAAAACACAGCAAAATCGTTATCCATGAACAGCCTAGCACACAAAGTATCAAATTGAAAAAGACCGCTTTTGGATACAAATTTTCCAAGGGAAACACTGAACATCACCACCTCCTTTCTCAAAAATAATAGTATTAGCAACTTTTTCAGAGGATCAAATATCTACTCGCTACGATTTTTGGAAAAGCTTTAGCCTTTTTACATACTGAATATACTGAACTAAAGAGAACGAATTAAAGAATTGAAAAGTTGGGATACTATTCGGCATATAAATTAAACCTCGCAACTAACTATCATGTGATTATAATTACTGGTAGATTTTTTTTATGAAGCTATAAATGAATTGCAGCTTCAGTTTCATCATGAAGGAGGCCAACGCCGCTAGTTACGGTTCTACAGATGGGAATTTTTTCCCCCGGAGAGCTCCAGCTTTCATTTGGTTTTTTTATTTTTTTTGCTGTATCCTATGGTGGTCTGGATGCTTTATACCAGCCTCTGCTGGAAAAAGTCCAACTGATGGCGAAGAATTTTTACGGTTAGATGCAACATTAAGCAGCGATAATTTTGAAGGAGCTTCTCGGGCAAATTTAGATAAGGCGTCAAAAGGTACCTTTGAAAATATGTTCTTTGGGCTCCACACTTCTAATTCACGCTCTGTTCCTGCTAGGAGTTTGCACACGGACTTTCTTGATTCTTCAGAGGATGAAAAAGTGGAGAATGATACGGATTCCGCTGAATCCTTCAATTATCGTGCTTTGAATGGTATTTTCGGTTGGAAAAGTGGCTTTGAAATTTCTTCATCTTTGGGTGATCTCACCCCTGGCTTATGGAATGTACTGTTCCCTTCTTCTCAAAGGGACACGTATGATTACCTAGTAACGGCCCTGGAAGACAATCTCTACAGTGTGTTCGAACAACTTAAGATACTGGAACTGGAAGGAGGCACATTACTCACTACTATAAATGTGCTGGAAGAATTTACGTGTATTGCTAAACTGCTTCATGGCTTAATGGATGACTCAATTTTGCAGGTGGGTTATAGTGCTTTAGCACAGTTGCTCGTAGGGCCATGCTCTTCGTAGATTATAAGTATGCAATCTTGAATGTGTTGAGTTATATTAACCCTTTTTACAAGAAACAGCAGAAAAAATTCATGCATTGGAAGTTTTTTATTTTTAGTAACTAATTAGTTTATTTCATGCTTTGGATTTTAATGAAAAGCTTAAAAAGTAAAGAATGCAGCACGAACTATTTGAGAGGAGATATATAAGTGATCAGCTCAGGATCTAATTCTCTAGACAAGAAGGAAATGAAATGATAGTATTTGCTCTGTATGATAAAATAATAAATTTATAACAGCAAGACGTAAGACAGTAAGAAAGAATACTAATTCTACGTGTGACTTACAAAAAAAGAATAGAAATTTAACTGCAGTGCCCTGGAAGTTTTAGCGCTGTACCAGTTCGTTTGAATTTTTTGGGGGGCCTTGAACTTTTATCTCTACTTTTTCAAATAAGCGCAGGTCATGATTATACGATGGTATATAGCAGCTTGAATAATCCTCATATTTTAATTTATTATTACAGTTGCTAAATCCCTGTACATATTGCATCCGTAATTTGCACGGCAATATATATCATGTTAATTCACTTGCTTAGTAAAGTGGGCTTCAAAGATATCACAGATAGTTATAAAAATATTCTTGGAATAGAAGCGCGTCTAGAAGGGGGGTATATCTTTGTTTTACCAATTAGAGAATACTTATCGCTTTGTCAATGGAGTTCTGGAAGAGTTGAATGGGTTTAAAAAGCCGGTGTACATCTGGTTCTTTCAATTTTCATGATAAAAATTTTGGACCTATCAACATGTTGACTGCCTTGCGTCAATATTTGGGAAGGTGCTCTTATTTCATATTATTCTACCGATAACATGAGTGCCCTTTTTGACTGCAAAGTTATAGGCAATTTATTTTATTTCGTGCGATAATTTGTAGCTATATATACTAAGCCAGCACATATGCCATATACATGAAAACATACGGCGAAATTTTCTTGACACAGATGAACGATTTACCGGCTAAAAGGCATTTGCTCTCCTACCTGAATATAATGACACATCTCGTTGATGCCGTATCTAACGAAATTAGAAACCTTGAAATGGTGCTATATACAAATTGCGTAAATCTTATGGAATCCCAGGAGCTATATCCTTGTGAATATGTTATTTTGGATAAACTAGAAGTGGCTATACAGGAACTGGCAAGATATGTGTACAGCGAATCTGAATCTTCAGCAAATTTCTTTGCCGAAAATGAAAAAGTGATTGCGCAGCCTTTGATCTCTTTCTCTTCGGAGGAGCTCAAAGCTCAATTTGACGCCCACAGCTCCCGCGAACAGCTCTATTTTTATAAGCTTGACTCAAGTGGAAATCTTTACAAGTATTCACAGAGCGTTTATTCAAAGACTCGAAGGCTATCAGGTAGCCCTGTTACCCCAAAGTATGAGCAATTACTGGATGCTAAACCTTCCGTATCTGAAAAACCAATCAACAACCTGAATAGAGTGCATTCCACGGGAGCTGGTATCAGCAAAAATGGTGCAGCCAAGAATAAATCATTGTTTCCAACAAATTTGAAATTCCTGCCAGGCAGCTCACACTCTGAGGTCGAGATTCCTACCCAGATAATTGCCCCCTCGAGCAGTTTTTCAGAGAAATCTGATAGCGAAGGTGCGGCTCGTAGCACCGCCACTCCTTTACCATGGCTTCGAGAGTTCGCGAATGCTCCACAACCGCCGCACACACATAAACAAGTCGGTGCCACAAAGATTTTTTCCACTAATCAGCAGCATGAGAATGCATCGAAAACCATAGAATACATGAATGGCGCCACCTCTGAATATGCAAATAAAGCAAATTTTGCTACAAAATTTCCAAGCTTTAACCGGAGATCGCTATTAGGTTGCAAGGAAAGTGATCTCTATGAATATCTTGGTGACCTATACTTGATTACGAATACTACAACGCAGCACCTGAGCAGTTTACCGATAACCGATGTACAGGAACTCATGCGTTATCTGAATGATTATGTGAATCAGGTAGCCTGGATGGCCCCTCCACAACTCAATCAATACTTCACTGCTATAAGCAACATCTCTCAAAATTCCATGGACAATGTTAAACTTGCAGCCACCGCTCTGGAGGCAAAAAAATCTGGCTCCGGCTTAAGTTCTCTGGCTAGTTTAGACAATGCCAGCATTATGTTCTATAAGGCATTTAATATTGCGGAATTGACGCAACTGCGGGACTGGTTTGAAGAGATTTATCGCTCCGTGGAGCACCTCAGCGTTTTTGAGTACTTCCAGAATACCGCTAACGAAATGAGATCTTTGTTAAAAGATGTTCTCGATACGTCTAAATTATGAAGATGACTGCCTTGTCATTCATATAAATGGGGCTAAATATTTATTGATTTATCAATTCTACTTTGTGGACGGAATGAGCTGAAGTATCTCAGGTGCAGTAAAGCATCAGAAATATCCTGAAAACGTGTTTTATATAGCGATGAGATTACCTGTAGTTTGCTTCCACTAAAAGAAAGCTTTTGGCGAGTAATTGCTTCGGCAGGGAAATGAATTTTTTACCTTGGCTCAAGTATTGCTTAGCTTTTTACTAAACGAATGACACTCCTTAATCTAATTTTTGTTCAGCTTAGATGAGTCTGAATTATGGAGGAATATGCTTATTTTCAGTGGACTGAACTAACCATAGTGAAATGAAAAGCTACAAGAAACCTTTTTTTTACCTCAATATTTGTTGCGTCTACTGAAATATATTGCTTAATCTCTAGAGGTGGTACTGGAAGGTAATACCAAATCTATTTCTTCTGATGTACGTTAAACCACCTAATTTCACTTATTTTTACCTTTTATGCTGTGAGATAGCCGATCTACGAGGAGACTATCGTATCTCACCAGATGTCATTAGTGCTTGCGCATAGAAGATCACATGCTTTTTTTGGTCAATTTCAAATGTAGATGCTCCCATTCATTGAAGTTTACAATGACCAGTCCTACAAGGGGCGGCTTTAACTTGACTTACTTTAAAAGTTGCAAGGCAAAAAAATTAGCATCCCTTAGGCATAGAAAGACTAAGCCAATACTCCACAAAATTTTTTTAATTCGAGTTATGCAAAGATTTACATGACTCCAGCGTTGCCATTTGCGCTAACATGAATATGCATTTTTTGTTTTATCCCAATCAGTTTCCTCTATAATCAATACGCCATGCCCGTATTTTTATTCATGATAATTTTTCCTTTTCTATGAAACCCTCTTAATAGAAAACGGAGCGAACAAACCATTGCATACTCTTTGCTAGAATAGCAGGCCAGAGTATTTTTTGCGGAAAAACTGACTCATTTTCCGCTTTTTTTTTTTTTCCTCGTTCACTTTGTTACTGCAGTCTTTTTCATTTAAAGGGCTTCTTGTGCGCTTCGCACTATCTATTTTGCATGCAAAAGGTTCGAAACGCGTCGCACATTATGGCATCGGATTATAATAACGAGTATCTAAAAATACGTTTAAGAATGATCTTTAGGGCATAAACTATGCAGCATAATTTTACCTGCTTTCGCTATTGTTTAAATAGGTATAAAATGCTTAAAGCATGAATAGTCTTAATGGTATTCCTTTTCTGTTCCAAAGCCGTAACGGAAGTACGATAACACTAGCTGTTACAGTATGAGATACACTTGATAAGCTAAAGTGAGTCAACAGCAGCCTTTTTATAGTTACTTGAATTTTTGATGCTATAGCCAAACGACTCCAAAAACACTGACTCACTGATATAATTTCAATGGTTGCATGACTGCGTTTTCTTTAGCCTGAATGAGAAAAAAAGTATCAATTCTATTTATCAGTAAGCAACGAACTTGAAACTTTTTAGATTTGCTACTTGTCTTCGAAAAATTTTGAATTCTAAACTGATCTGTTGCTACGCTTGGCATGATTCTATATATTTGAAAAATATATATATGGCATAAATATACTTTGCTTTCACCTTTATATGAGTAATGTCTTGAACCCACAATTAAGTTGTTTATACTGGATGCATCGCGAGCCGCTCAGACTTCTCCTGAACGGTGTAGCTATAAATTGTTACAATACTGCCGAGTATTCAAGGTTAGTATTTTCTAAGCTGAGGTTCAAGATGCCAACTATCTTAATCTATCCGGATGAAGAATCTGAAATTAATATTATTTGGCAGTCCTTACTAAAATCCTGCAAAGCTTTTAATTGCCACCCGTCACGCTACCCACCATTATAGCTTTCCCTAGACTTTTTAACTCTTTGTACTAATACATGACTGGTGGTTACGATACGATTGGTAAACTCAGCAAACTCGATTAAAGAGCAGCGATAAAAAAATATGTATATATATTAAGGCCATAAAGATTAAGAGATAAGTAGGGGGGTTGATGAGATTATGCTGAGCTGAGCACTGAAATTCATTTAGAACAACCGAGTCTAGTTCATCGAATATACTTTAAGGTATACCATTTGCTATATTGTGGCCACGGTATTTTTCTTGGCTTAGAGAAAAAGGTGCAAGTTGAGAGGTACTTATTTTGATTCTCGCTTGCTAAAACGATCATAAATTCATACGCTTGTTCTCTCCATCTTCGTATCTCTTGTCAGCTAATATCCAGAAAAGTTTCCGATCCACAGGTTGAGCTTTTCACGCTCCTTATGTTTATCTGACTAGTGATGGGACAAAATGTTTAGCACACTTGCGTACCCTGCGCAACTTCTGAAAGTGAAGCAATTATTGCCTTCTATTCCTTTCTGGTTTCTTAGAAATTTCAGCGGGGTTACTCTCAACTTGATAAAAAATTTCTTACGTGAGTTCTTGCTATGCTGAGGCAAAACAACCCAATAGAAACTCCAGACATGGCAATTAGCAATATCTGAGCAGCTTAGTATGTTGAGGTTCATACGCACCGTTCAATGGAGTGCCCTCCATTTTAAGTTATGCAGGGAAACTCCTTTTGGAACATAAAAATGAAAGTATTATGACTAAATTTAAAGTTTTCCATGAAAGAAAAGGAAAACAAGGCTCCAATATAGCTATAAGTTACACAAGAGCTTCATTTTCTAATCCCCTGCACACCTTCAGTTCATGACACTTTTTGTAGGCGCACTACCCCAGCACATAGACCGAATTAGCATAGTGATAGAAAAAACCTAATGCACCATCACCATTTCGAAACGGCTTAAAACGGGCAAGGTATACTCTAATTCTTAAAAAAAAGCCTCTGTCAAAAGGAATAAGCAGGCTTGAATTAAGAAACGCTGGAATTGTGGGGAATTTTATGTCGAACGGTGTTACTTTTCATGCGTGTACCGCCCAGAAAGTCGCCATTAAATTTATTTTGAGGTATCCAATGCCAAGTTAAAAACAAAAAATTTTGCTAGCTAGAAAGCAGGACAACTTGATCATTACAAAAAATTCCGAGTAATTTCCTCTAAAATATATTCTTCAACCGATTTTGCTTTCAACGCTGCGTCATTGAGGGAACTTTAATGCTGTTTCTCTTAAGATTTATATCATACGGAGCGTATGGTAACTCTGGTATTGGGCGGTCCAGTCGTTTTTTCGAAAGGCCTGTAGTACCCTCAAACTTTGAAGGAAGTCTTCGCTTGATAAATTTATGTGTGTACTCCTCTGCCGTTTCCTTCTGCAATGGGGTGAAGTGCGAGTTAGCATAAACTTTCCTAACCTCTGTCCTAAATTCGTAAGGTGTAATAGGTGGATTTGGCTCATCTGGAAATGCAGTACGATGTTTTGGGATTCTTTCTAATGGAATTTTCTTTTTGCGCCTCATCATCTCCTGAAATAACTTGGCTTGTCGGTCGTATCTGGAAAAATTATCCATTCGGTCTTCAACCACAAATACGTAAGGATGCTTAGCCAAGGTGACTTCACTCACATCCTCTTGTGTTACCTGCTCTTCATCCGCTTCAGTTACATTTGCAGAGTGAACTTTTGCGTATGTTTTAACAGGAGAGGAAACCTCTTCTGCAGCGAAAACTGGTTGCGGTATTTGTTGATCCATCAAAGTCTCTACCTGAATTCCCTTGTTAAAATTAGTTAACGGTGGTGGGGATGTGGCCCCTACCCCCTGCACTTGATTAAAAAACTCTTCATATTCTCCTATCTTGTTCTCTAGCGCCCTATTTATAGACGCAAGGTTTCTCAGCTTACCAATAGCATCCCCGGCAGAACTTCCAATTTGTTCTGCTAATTTACCCTTGCAGCATACATAGTCAAATTCGGCCGGTGAAAAACTTAAGGCTGCGTTCAAACTTGGTGCCTCCCTATGTACCGCAATGCTATGAATTATATTTTGTACATTAGATGTGGGCCCCCCGAAAAAAGTTGGCATACAAGTGGTGCAGTTGGCAGAGAAGCCAACGCAACCATTAAAGTTGGATGCCATTCCGCGAGGCTGAGTTGCCGCTCCACTTACGGTGCATGCCTTATTAGTCCATGAATTGAGAGGAGACATCGGAGAGCCGCTGATAAAATCTGTTGGTGCCGCATTTATCCACCCGATGCCGTTACTAGCTTCACTGTTCGGAAAAATGCTTTGACTTGTACCATTTTTCGATTGATGAATACAACTCAGAACGTCAGTCGGTATGTAATGATGTCCATCGGCAGCCCAGGCAAACACAGGACGGCAGAAAGCTGGTCTTTTCTCCTCCCACCTTTTGATATGCAAGGATTCGCTGTTTTCCTGAAGCTCTTTCCCAGGTAATATCTGGTAAGATAAGTTAGTGCAGATGGGCGCCAGGAGAGTAGGGGTTCGCCCTGCACCGTTGCTGGCTGGCAGGGGTAGATGCGGCTGTTTTCCGTGGACTCCTTGCAATGTGTCAGTTAGATGAGAACAAGAAGCAAGCAGTGGAAGCTGCGAAGGATAGGTCGGGTCTCTTTGTGAATATTCCTTCACTTGATCCTGGAGCTTTTTCATAGAATGTGAGTTTATCTCACGAACTTTTTTGAAGACTAACGAGTCATGCGTACGATCCTGTTGACCCCTGTTATCTTGAGCGTCCATAGCAGCAGGAATATCTTCAAAACGCGAAATTTTCCGTGTTAAGCGTTCAAGTGTACAAGCCCTCTCCCCTCTTATCTCAAAAACATGGCGCAGTCACTGGGATTCTCTGGCAAGCTCCACATGGATCAATCTATAATTACAAGCTAAAGATTCAAAGATATAGCTCACTATTTTATGAAGATCCACAAGGCAACATGATATTCAGCCCACTGAGTACAGGTATTACACTAGAAACTACTTACTTTCGAAATATTAGATTTGCATAATTAACGTGGAGCAGGGCCCGTAAAATTTTTTACTACATCCAAGAATCATATAAAACCATCATTACCAAAGTTTTCCAGGTACCCTTGGGGGTTTCACTCATTTAGACGTCGCCATCGGGAAGTTTTTTCCGCTATTTGGTACGGGAAAAAAGAGTTTATTTGTAGCAAAAGATTTGAGCAGCTTGAAGCACGAAGCAAGAATGAATTACGCCTAAATCTTAGTTTGTATGGTAAATTTCTAGGAAGGCAACTAGTGAAGAGTATGCTATAGCCCGAAAGAATGCTTAAAAATGTGAAGACTGTCCAAATCTATTGATTGCATTAAAAAGAATTATCGTATCTCACTTATTACGGTAGATCACTCGAAGGGATACTGGTAAACTCAACCACTTAATACAGTAGAAAATGTTTCGAATAGCTATGATATGTGCCGTAAGGGGATTTTAGCAAATGTGGCTAGCATTTACCACCGAAGTGCAGGAGGTTGGAGCCTCCATATCTACAGTGCTACCAGCAGAGTGGCTTGATGCCTGGATATTTAAGACGAGCTACAACCCTTTCTATATCTGATGCTCAAAAAACATAGAACAATCCACGCAAATGTTATACTCGTATTTCATCTGTTTGACCAGCTGTAAAAAAAAAGTCGCAAATCGTTCTTCTTTATCCAATGCACTTGCGACGTCTTAAAGGCATCCCCCCTATTCTTTATCTATCAAAGGAATGTTCATGCATAGAGCATGTTAGTGCTTATTGCGAAATTTCCCCAGTAAAAGCAAATAGGGAGGGGCAGCCACACTCGCTCCACAAATTAGGATGCCTTACGGGTTTCTTTTTCACAAGTAGAAGAGCGTAAAACACTTGAGCAGAAAGTGCTCTTATTGCAAAAACTCTGGCCTCAATTCACGTGGTAGTTCCTAAGGTCAAAAGGATGAGGCAGAGGAAGGCAGCTGATTCAGCAAACAAATATTACACTAGTTTATTAATTCCTAGACCAGGCATGGATTGACCGTGGTGGTCATCCTAGGTGCTGTTTGTTTAGAAATAGCAGACTCTCATTAAAAGAAACGCTGGGATGGCTTTGTCAGCATCTATGAGAATAGTAAACTTGGGAATTCTACTGGGCTATGCCTCAGGAGGAGTAATCTAACTAGCTGGGGTGCCTCTTCAGCACATTTTCATGCCCTTTTAGAACATGAGTGGTTAGTGGCTTTGGCTAACTATTTACCTCTATGTAGAGTGCTTGCAGAGCTGAAGGGTTAAATGATTGAATGCCCTTGCGATGGACGAAGTTATTAGCACGGCTCTCACTGGGTCTAAGATGTAATTCCAATTTATGGATACAGCTTCACTGCAGCCTTCACTAATAAAAAGCACAGAAGCACAATATTTACCTCGTAGATAAACACTTACTGAGACTCGCTGTGTTTTGCGTTGTGTTATATTAAATTTGACTCTCTCTTTACTACTTCGTGATTTATTGCGCATAAGTGAGTCATTTAGAACCGTACTGGCGATAGGAGCAGTCTCTGCCCCGCCATGGATTAATTTGGGAAAATGTTTTAATACTGTTCCGGCCAGCTACTCCGTAGAAGCCATTTAATATGGAATGTTACTCTGTGCCTTACTTAAAGCTCTCGTTCCTTAGCTTGATGGGATGCATAATAGATCAGAAGGTTGAAAGTAATTTCGCACTGCACACTAAGCAGATTCAGCTTCCTCTAGTGAGTGGAGGCTACTATTTGAATATATTTTTATCTCAGGATTTCACCTGAAGTCACCGAAATCACTTCTTGAAACATTTCATTTATGCTAAAATAACCTGATGGGCTGCATGGGGATTCATCTTCAGCTTGATTCGAGGAGAGCATTAAAGGTGTCGTATTATGTACTTAAGTTTCACCAAAACAAACGCTTCGAAAGGCTAGCGACGCGCGTTAAGTGAAGAAGTTGCATGAGGGAGAGAATATCTTCCCGTGGGCGAGAAAGCTCACCATAGAAGTACTGGAACATTTGCAATGAAGTTTGCGAGGGTACTGGTTACAGAGCTTCCATGGGATGCGAACGCCGTATAGCGTCCCTTTCATTCTAGGGAGGTAATAAACTTGAGAACTTAATATCATAAAAACATAAATATAAGTTTACTCTAAGATAATAAGCTTGCATACTTTATCATGCTGGGTAGTACTTCCAACTACGTCATGCTTCTGAGCATGTTCAAAGAGTGATGAATTCGGAGAGGCTATATCTCCTCCCCCATTGAGGAGCAGCTTACTGAACCGTTTAATGAAGGCAGCATGTGAATCTATGCTGCGGAGGCACTCATTTCGAGTTTGGCTTGGTAGTACTCCGTTAAGCAATGCATGGATCCTCGCTAGAACACACTAGGGTAAAGCCTCCACTAGAATAAATCAGGGTACCCTGGATTTCCTAGGATAGAGTATCCTATAGGGTCTGGTAAGCAGTATGAGAGCTGTCCTCCGTGGTTGCTAAACGATATACCCACTTCACATGGAAATACCGTACGCAGGGGGTGTTCAATTACCTCTCGCAGTTTCGGGTTCTTCAGTTACCGCTACTACACTAGGCTATGTTTACTATTGCCTCAGGAACGGCAGACAGTATGGCGCTAAAGTTCCAAACGAGGCGTACGAGGCTCTGCTCCACAACTAGCATATTATCAGGACTGCCGGACGTTTTTATCTTTCTGCTTCCATCAGGCAAACTTCATATACATTAGTAACTTCCCTGCGTTATGCATTCCTAAAGCCGCTAACACTATAGAAACGCCCTTGTACAGCCCGCCACACATCGCAGCTTTTTCGCAGCATATTACAAAGTTTCATTCGCATTCGTCTAAATCATTACCCGCTCATCATACAGCTTCGCTAATCACAAACTGTTTGATCCTGATTATTGTATTCTTTACTAAGCAGACTGTAAGCACTGTTTTCCTTTAACCATCTCCTGATACTCAATATGAGCATAGCTAAATATGGTTGGTACCAGCTGCGATAACGTATGGGCGGTAATCCCTTGAGAGGCCGTTTAGCTGTGGCCATAAGTTGCAGGCGGGACCTTTAATATCCTTGCTTTGTGATCAATGTATTACTTTCAAGTAGGGCCAATGATGGAGCAAACTACACGTTGCTCAATAAAGCAGCCACGAGCCCCGTACTCTTCCATTCATTCATGAGTATGTAGCATAAATTATGCTCAAGATGCTCAAGTACACTATAAATTGCACATGAGTAAATTGGCCACCAGTGTATTTTAAGGCCTCACTTCTGTCCAGGAAGAGCACCTTTTATGTCTTGCTCCTTAGCAAGGCAACGCTAGAAATGAAGGCAGAAGTCTAGGATAGCAACTTCTAATACTACAGAACACTGGTAAACTCTATAATACTACCATTTGAGGTGCTACCTGCAGCGTGGCAACAGTATTTTCAAAATATGATCACAAAGCTCACGATAGAGCAAAGAGAGTAACAATTTTAACTAATATAAGAGGCACATGTATGTAAAAAACTAAGCCATGGGGTGGGAGGCACATTTGCGGTGTAAGGGGCCACACACAAAGGTTTGAAAGATTTAGTCCCATGATGCCAGTAGCGCAGCTGTTTTATACCGAGAAGAGTTCATGGAAAAAATATATCCCGATTGGAGTTTCGTAGATAGAAGCCGCAGTGGCTTCCACAAATATCGAAATAGCGGTGCCATCTTAGTTGCATGGAGGGAGTGGCGCTATATTCGTAAAATAGAAAGACATGAAATTTGAGTTTTTCTGCATTGATATCTATTATTTTAACGAAAGATTAATTTATAAAGTGAGCATTTATAATTTTTCGTTGCCTTAATTGCTAGGTAAAAGTACCATGATAGCTTCGCTTGAAAGACATAAAGCTATAATAGGATTTGTTTTTAGCTTTGAAGCATTAGTTATAGATTTAATGACCTTCCTAGGGATTAACAGAAGCGAATAGTAGTGAAATTAATTATTCTGTCCCGAAATTGTTAATAGTGCGATGAGAAAAAAAGTGTTCCAACTGATCTGATCGCCCAAGGGTAATGTGATCTATCCAAAATAGCGGGTCCAATATGCAATAGTACCAAAGCCTTTTAAAGGCACAGAGGTATTCGTATTGGTGCTCTGAAAAAATTAACACCGTCAGTGGAGATTGCCAATAGCAAGGGAAACCGGGAAGAGGCTGAAGAAGGCCATAGAAAAAGGTGTCCCGTGCGCAATTTTAATCCATGAGAACTTGCAGTATTACATGCGGCAAACGAAAAGTGCAGATACTGCTGTAAAAAAATATATCTTTTGAAATTATATCCAATAATTAATTTTTCACTAGAATAGTATAACTGATTAATAAATAAAAAAACGCATTTATAGTTGTGTGCACAAAAAAAAAAGCTAGGTGGCAAAGACAAAGCATTCAAAGGGGTACACCAAAAAAAATAACATACAGCTAAGTACCTAATGAGCTCATATGGTGCTTAAGGTCCTCAACAAATATTCATTTCTTCTCTGTCTAATATCCAAAACATTTTCTTCATCATGGAAGACCTTCAAATCTCGGCCTTCAAACGTATCTTCGATAGAGGAAGAAACTTGAGGAGCTGAGCAAAGCAATGTCACAAAGTATCTATTTCCCTAAAATGCTATCGTGGGAAAGTGTACGCTACTGCTTCTCATTTAGCTTAAAAAACATATCAAAAGTAATAAATTTCACACTACAGCTTCTCACCAAGCTTAAGAAAACATATCCAAAGCAATAATTTTCTATTTGTATATGCTATACTATCAAGGAAGCAGAGAAGCGGAGTATCACCGCCATTCCAATATACACACTGTCAACAACATTCACAAAAAAATCGAATTCAAATGCCTACATAAATAGGCATCGGTCAAGCAGACTTATGAATTCGACATGCAGAGGCATAAAAAGATGATCCCACAAGAAAACCTGGTCTTCAAGAAGACAAAACGTACTTTCCATAATACAAGCAAATTTATGCAAAACTCAAAATTTTAGCATGAAGTAGCAAAAAAATTAATCATTACGTTCTTAAAGCTAAATTGATTTTTTTATGCGTTTTTTATAATAAAGTAATCACCACATAATATATCCTCCTGTTTGATATGGAAATTGCAACTGTATATAGTATCCAAGGTAGAAAATAAGTTTAAAAAATTCCTACTGAACGCAGCAAGCAAAAATTTCAACTACAATGCACGCCTCTGTGAACTCTCATTTTATGAATTTCCCCCCTCTAATGAATCCTTATACCTTTAAATCTATGTAAGAGTGCATATTAACAAAGCATACGTTATCTTCAATACTATAAGGGATAGTTATGACCTCCCACTACGTGTATTACTACCATGAAATATTGCAAAAAAAGCCAAATTTGCTTTGTAGCCTAGAATACGCTGAAAATTCAAGGTTCAAAAAATACCAATATCCGCTCGTTTAGCAGCGGATAAACCTTGAGGTATGGCCAAGTGATTCCCCCAATAAAGAATTACTTAGTCATAGGACTTTCGCAAAGCAAAAATTTGCTAAAATATAGTGTGAATATTCGAGATTTCGTGATGGCATCCGCACACATTAGGGACACTGACCAATTGTGTAACGTAATGAAATTGTGTATACAAGCCTAGAAATCGCTATAAGAGATTATTCGTGTACTTAATAAATAAGTAAAAAAGTGTATTTCAGTAACTAAGATTTCATTCAAAAATGAGCATTCTAACATATTTTTGCAAAAAAACGCAATGCTATCACTTTGGAATAAGAATTTGTGTTTTCCCATAAGTTTGCGCAGGCGATAAAACACCATTTTTATCAAAGTACTGTTTAGAAATAGCGGTATATACACACCTCCAACTTGGTATGCTACGTAGTTCATAGGCTACCTACCGCCCTATTTCGCGTGTTTATCAAAACTCGGAAGATGCAAAAAAAAGTTATCGGTATTTTCTTGTATTAATAACAAAAGAATTGTATCTCTGTGGCAAGTTACTAAGCATGTTTAGCGTGTTTCTCGTAGTTCTTATCAAAGCTAGCCTTCAGCCTGGGCCCTTCTATCCTTTTAAAAAACAAAGTGTTGAAGCCAACCTGCACATTAACCACTTTGCAGATTCAGCAGCGACTGTTCTTCTACTTTTCTTCAAATACGTGATCCAATTAGCAGTCATTTTTAAAAATAAAAGTTAACCAAGAAGTATCTTCTTAATATTTCACGTTTTCAGGTAAATCAAGGGCTTTAAAAAATCATGACTCCTCTTTATATTTGTGCACAACTACCCATTTCACCTTACTAGGCTACGCAAGCAAGAGTGATCTTTAGAACTTGCCTAGTCTTTAAACCATCCGCAACCTGCCAATCTCGTGGCATCTACTGCACTGATAGATTGGAAGCTCCGAGCAGCGATAATAACGAAACAAATCCGCCAATGAAGAGAAAAAAGTTGAATAACATATTCTTCAAGGCAACTTCGCATAAAACCAGTAACCCTTTTATGTCCCACCTTCTGGTGTACTTAAAATGATTGGCATGACAAGACGTATGCACCTCTATAATATAGCGCTTAACCTTACCTACCTAAAGACATATCGTTTAAAAAGGAGAAAGTTTCCGGAATAGTGTCAGAGCCTTCCGAGATGGCAAGTGTATCTGATGAAAAGCGCGAAGCATCGATTCCAGCTCTGTACTTCAATTGGTTTTTACGTGTGTCTTTCGATTTTTTCGCTTTCCTAAGATGATCCCGTCCTCCGTGAACAATTGTGCCTCCACTAGGCTTTTTACGCAGAGTACCATGTTGTCTTCGTGTGACCTTCGAATCTGAAGATTGCGATTTTGCTTGGGAATTCAATAGGAAACTTGTCGATCTTTGATGAGGATGACTGTTGACATTTTTAGAAGCATTTAAGGCCTAAGGAAAAACAAAGAGAGTTTATAAAAGAAATATTTTACTGGTAAAGCGAATACACGTGGCATCAATTTTTTTTTCTGGCGGCATTTACCCACCGAAAAACTAAAACCAAGGCATTCTCTCCACGACCCCCCCACCCCAGTCCCGATGAGATTCCCTCTAAACCTCAAAAGCGCAAGTCCTTGAGAGTGAGATTACATATATTATAACGTATCCCCCACAAGGTCTAGATTCTCTGTGTGCAAGTTGTATATCAAGAAATCATGGCGAAGAACTACCAGAAAAAAATGTAAATCAACTGCTCCAATTGTTCAAGTATATTAAAACGTCAGAGAGAGAAAATCATCCCAAAAATAAATCAAAACACACTTATTCAAACAAGTATAAATCTAGAGCTTTATGAAAAAAACAAGTCAAAAATCTACGCTAGCACATTGCTAGCCAGTAAATAGGAAGCCACGATGATAAGCATAGAATGCAAAGTCAAAATATGTCACAAGAATGATGCTTAAACTGAGCGTCCGTGAAGACAGAACATGTGAAGAAAGAAAATAACAGCTAGAATAAGCCTTAAAAAGAAAAGGAAAAAAAACCCTATATTAATGAAAAATCCCAATATCATGATCATTATTCAGTAATAAAACAACATGTAGTTTTACTTTGTAGATACGCAGAAAAAGAGAATAACAAAATTTCGCGCGAGAATTTTGCCAGTATACAAAGCATATGCTTAATGCTATTTTCGTTGCAAAAAAAATCATACGAAAAAAGCAAAAGTTTTTTTCAATTTCTGCCAATTCATTGTTTGAGGTTATCTTATACTTCAAGACACACTCTGGAGAACTTGGGCACACACATAAACGCAGCAACATGCACACACACAGAAGCGCAGAAAAACACGCACACATGCACACATAGAAACACAGGCACATTCATATATTTAGGCAAACCATGAAAGAGAGAAAAGTAAGATAATGTTTTAAGGTGTAAATCACCTGGGTGGTATCAATTCTACTATCCTGTAAATTAGATGTGGAAGACCATTCTCCTCTGTATTTCAGAATATTCTCTTCGACAGTACCCTTCAATAGAAAAACTTCTACATGAACATTTCGAAGCGCTCCTACTCTATGGGCCCTGCTGATTACCTAAAAATATTTGCCAAGATGAGAGAAAAAGAAGAAAAATCGCAACATTCGCCTACAAGCAGTCTAGCAATAAAACGTAGAGCAATTTTCATCGCCTCTTGGAAACAAAAAAACAAAGAGGAGGAATACACACAAAGTATAGATGCTTTGGAGCAAAATCTAGTGTGTGGAAGAGTCCATTTTTGAGGTAAAAGTTAGCATAAAAAGCAGAACCTTAAAATTGGAATTTCTAAATTTTTGCTTTTCCATGCCAAATAAAGCGATTGATAATGAATAAGCAACCTCCTTAATCTAATGCCTCTAGTTCCCTATTCTAGTTTTTCGCTCTTCACTTCACTCAATTAACAACGGAGATACGGCTACTTTTATACCGAGGAGTAATCCTCTCAATAGCATTTGCAGAGACATTTGCAATTCATATGGGGTATATAGTAATAGAAAGATCCCTACTTTCAACAATTCAGCTATTAAAGCTGAATCCACTGTAATTCAGTGCAAAAGTATCAAAAAGTCAATTGCATTGATAGAGGAAAGTCAGTAGATTCTATAGTCTTTGGAAAAATAAAATCTAAAATAAAGCGTGTTTTTATGCAGAAAAGTCCGTGTGCCAATCAAAAGTTTCATCGGCATAGTTATAAGCATCTGCATATCAAACCTGTGTGCTTTAGCATATCTTGTGAATAAGCACACACGGAAAAATACATTCATACGCTTTGTCTATCATATGCAAAGGCAAAAAACCATTGAAAAAGTAAATTTCGCACACAGATTCTACGCCACAAAGAGTCAAGGTGAAAAGTTAGCAAAAACTCAAGTAGGAAATCCCATCAAAAATTCTTCCAACATAAGGTTTCATCTCCTCAACAGGCTTAATAGTGCGTGCGTGCGTGTGCGTGCGTGTGTGTGCGTGTGTGTGTCTGTCTCTCTGTGCGTGTGTGTGTGTGTGTGTGTGGGGACGGATAGAATTGTACACCTAGCTTATACTAGGCGTAAAATAAGATATTTTTTCCCAATAGTTTCTTGCGAAAAGCCGTTCGGAAGGCATTTTGATTTATCTCAGCTGAGAAGCATTAACGACTTAATTTTGTTTACCTGCTGCTCAATATTAGGATCAGTTAGGGGATCAAGGATAAGTATATGGGAAGCACAACTCAAATCTAATCCATGGGCCCCTATATGTGTTCCAAGTAAAAGTGTCGATGTGGAGGTATCAAATGCGAAATCCCTAATAGCAACAGATGTTTCTTCTTTGGGAGCCTAAGAGTGAGAAAGACAACAAAAAAATAGAGCCGACCTTTTCATCAATACCTCCTCTTCTTGGAGATAATCTAGAGTTGCTAGTTGCAGTATAATCAAAGATGTATTACCTAGTTATTACTAGAGGGTGTACTTTAGCATCAAAGTCCATTATAGGTAGGTTTATTACAAGCAAAAATGAGCGGGTTTGCAGTTTATATCAAAAGTGAAATCGCAAGCAGGTGATTTGAAGGGAGATGCAAGATGAAGTATCTTCTTGTAGGTTAGAAGAGCAGCCTAATCCATTGAATTCCAGAGCAGGAAGCGTATTTGAATAAGCATAATGAGGAGACCAATCTTGCAGGCTTTAAAAAGTGCAATCGAGAAAGGCTAGAATGACTTCAACGTTACAAATGTCACTCTTTTAATGAAAAGAAAATGCTACTAGGCATCTTCAAACACCTCAAATTAAACCAAAACATGAAGAAGTGCAGTTTAACAGGCAAAAGGAATAATTGAAAAGTACTTTTAAAAAAATTTAGATATAGTAATCTCTAGAAATATTAAACAATTCCTAAAATAAGCAAAATTTATGCTTCCATAATTGAATAAAGCTCTGCCAGCCACACTAGTTGGATATGATAACCTAATATATACATAAGCCTGTGTGTTACATAAAACTCCAAAGCTCAAATTACGATACCAAATTTACCAGTTTTTATACTATACGCAGGTTTTTCGGTATATAAAAATGAAATCAGGCATCAAGGATTTAAAAAAAGCAACGTAAGCCTATAAGCTTGGCTCTAAAAGTATGGTGGGAGGAAGGTTGGAGGTGTTATATTATGCCCCCTAGAGGGGTGGTGGATGAGATGCTTCGAGGTGGTGGGGTATAATTTTGCCTACTACAACAGCAGCTAGGCATTAAGCATTCACATCCAACACTTGTATGCAAATCAAAAGAAAATCAGGAGATTTTACCATCCTTTTCCTGGATCTCACAAATAGATAAAGACAAGCAAGATTAACCCAAAAGAAGCTCTACGTGAGTGCATCAAAATTTAAAAGCAAGGATCTCAAAAGAGGGCTAACAACCAGCACAAAAATTGACTCAAAATATATATTCTCTATACCCAGCTTGCTCACAAGTGAAATTTAAAGTGTGATGCATTCAAGCATTAAGTAGATTCCATTTCAAAAAAAAGATATTTTCGCAAAGTATATTCATACTATGAAAGAACAACGAAAACTGCATCATCTCTCAAAGACAAGGTTTTTTTTTGTTGAACGTTACATAGCGAAGAGAAGCTGTCACACCCGTTGAGGTATCCGTAAATAACACACACACAGAAAATTCTCTTCTTAACTTCAACAAACATCAAACAAAACAATCAATGCATAAAACACGTAGAGAAGGACCTCAAATCGATCAGAATGCTCAAAGATTCCACGAAATCCTAGAAAAGATATTCAATGCACTCTAACACTTTCGGATGCTCTATTAAGCAAAATCTTGATAGAAACGCAGAAATATTGAGAAAACAACCAAATTTTCCAACCGATCAACACCTGGCACTTGTATTCAGCCTCTTTGGTTCTCAAAGAACTATATCTAAGCGTCAAACAATCAATATCTAAAAGAAATCGCAGAAATGCAGTAGAGTAGCTCACCCGTTCAAAGAACCTAGCACACTTGATGCCACATTTATCCAAAAAAATTCCTAGCATGAACAGCTGCAACCAGTCTGATGAAGCCACTATAATCTTTGGGCAAGCCTTTACTAACAATTCATCATCCAATCTCTCCGGAGTATTATGGAAACTTCTTCTTCTCGTACATTGTTTCAGAATCGAACCCAGGCTACTAACTGGAGCTCCCTGCGGAAATCATACAAGAAGAAAAAACCAACAGATTCTTTTCATGAAGGGATTCTTAGCTGTGTGTTTGGCTGTGTGTGCTTGGCTGTGGACTTGGTTATGTGCTTGGTTATGTGTTTGGTTATGTGTTTGGCTGTGTGTATTTGGCTGTGTGTGTTTGGCTGTGTGTTTGGCTGTGTGT
>JADHZB010001517.1:14636-33729 GCA_015657535.1 Nephromyces sp. MM_2019 | reverse complement strand
ACACACACACACAAAAAGAAACACACACACACAAAAAGAAACACACACACACAAAAAGAAACACACACACACACAAAGAAACACACACACACAAAAAGAAACACACATACATCTAGTCTTTTTAATATGAAAGCATAAGCTTTCCTGCACGAAACTGCATCAACAGAATACTAAAAAAACACACATAGTTTTGCCTTGTCAGCACGATTCACCACTGTAGCTACACAATCCAAAGTCACAACTAACACATATATTCTCCAAGGTCTTCTTCCCATAATATACATATATTTTTACAGAGTATCGCAACAGAGACAGTTGCATAGATACGTGAAACATAAACTAAAAACCACCCTCACACACACACACACACCACCGACTCACCCACCACCCCTATACTCTAAAAACCCCCCAACCCACCACACACACACACACACACACAAATCCCTCGTACCATCTGCTCCCACTGTGTTGCTTCGGTAGGCTGGCAACGGATTCACGATTGGATCGTAATAAAAGCTAGGCAAATCAGGATCTTCAGGCTTAACGAAGGAGCAAACTGGAACGTGATATCTACCCATTGCAACTTCTCTGGGGCGATTGTTATACATATAAGGAAAAGCTATTTTATACTCTGTTCTTATCTGCTGCCTAATAATGATCTTGTTGATATCGTTGAATTCATTCCAATCTTCATCTTCTTCATACATATCTCTATAGAGAGGCTCAAATTTTGGGCCTCCAGGAATCGCCATGTTTAGAGCTTTTGCAGTATAAAAAGAGTTCAAATCAAACAAGTAGAAGTAGTTCTCATCTTGAAGATCCGAAAGAAGCTGATTTGCTAATCTATACAACACACTCATCTGAGAAAGGTCTAGATGCCATCGTTTATATGAAGGGCCATCCACCTGCATTGAAGGGGGGGGGAAAGTGAGAAAACAGCGATTTGTGGGGCAATTTTTGGAGTTTTTTATCAAAGCAGGATGTTGAGAGTGGAGAAGGGAGAGATGCCGATTGGCTTTGTTAAAGTAAACGAGGAAGAAGGGGGAGAGGAAGAGGCGGGGATGAGGAAGAGGAAGCGAAGAGAGAGAAGAGGAAGCGGAGGAAGAAGAGGAAAGGATTAATCATGGGAAAAGAAACATCAAAAAATAAAGAAAGTGGGGGAAAAAGTCGCAAAAATGGGCTTTCTGTGTGCTTGGGGGTTGATGTATACACGAAAACATGGGTAGGTGGAGAGTTGAAGTAGATTTTATGGGCTTCGTAGAACACAAACACACACAGCAAAAGTCCAATACTCAGTAAAAAAAGCTACACTCCCTAACCTAAAGAATTTTGTAATGACAAAAACCTAGAAACCTCAAAAGCAACCATATTGAATCATAACACTCCGCAGTATGTATGCAGGCTCAACCTCTGAATATAAGAGAAAACACTTCCATAAAATCATTCTCTCTCACACACTTTAATCATGGCATTAGTATTGAAGAAAACATCAAAATCAAAAGCCAAAGATCAACAATTTTGATTATGAGGGTGTGAACCTGTGTGTATGTGTGTGTGCAAATCCGTGTGCGGAACTCTATTTGCGTGTGAGGCACTCTATTTGTGTGTGCCATACTTTACGTATGACCAAACCAACAACTTACGTATTTCGTATCATATTTGTATGGCTGATGATCGTAGAAGGTATCAAAAACTGGAGAATCTTCATCTTCATCCAAAGACATTTGGATGGCTTCCAGAGGTTCAACATCCAATACATTGTCCTGAAAGCATATTGAGTGTATGTACACCCCCTTGAATTCAAGCAGTTTGAAGAAGAGGAAAAACACGCAAACACATAATGAAAAGCTCTTTGAAACAGAGGAAGAGGAAGTTATTTCAGCAGCAGAGCAGTTTTACGGGTTTCAACAAACTGGAGTGTGCCGGAGGGAGGGCGACAAGGTGGAGTATGTTGGAGGGGGGAGGACGAGGTTGAGCGTATTGGAGAGGGCATGAGCTACAGTGAGCTGGAGAGGGCATTACATTGATTGCTTCAGCTCAGTAACATCAGATAACACACAAAAATTAAGAGGGATGATACAGCCACATTTGCTTCAATCAGTGCTTTAAACCTTCAACACACACAAGGATGATTAGCAACTACACGAAACATCAAAAACCAAAGTTCTAAGCACAAAAACTTTCAGTCAAATTTATGCCTTTTCAGTCACTTCCACTGTATATTGCAACATATTCTACAAGAAGGAGAGCAGGCTAACTCGCTATCCAACACACAACTCAATCCAACACCCACACACCACCAACCCACATCAGAACCCCCTTCCTCATCTCATTATAACCAGTTAAAATCGCCAAAAATGCAATCAAAATCACAAGGGGAGAAATTCCTCATATCCCACCCCTTTTTACTCCCCAAAGCTTTTCTTCAATCCTCCTTCAAAGTGGTGTGTAGACTCTCCCGCCCAACATTAAACACACACCCAAACCTCTCGCTCTAAAGTAAACAAAGCTGTTTTAAAAGAGCATTAATAACCTTCATCACAAGAAAAGCACCTCCTTCCTCATTATATATATACACAATTCCGTCCAGAAACTTACGCCATAATCAAGCGGAGGTTCCTCATCATCAAACGGAGGGAATCTCATCCTCTTGAAATGCCTTCTATCTCTCTTCTCCCTCCTCATCATAATCCATAGAGTTCCCCATTGTGCTAGGTAGAAAGGCTCTACTACCCTGGGGATTTCGTTAACAAAAGTGATAGCTCCAGTTATATGGTAGATGACCTTTACGTTTCGCACCTGCTCCCATGGCATGGGCATATTCTCCAATAATTTGTAGACGGCATGTGGAACATACTTTAAAGCACCCAGGTAAACTCTCTTATCATGACGATACTTACGACTAGTCATATCCCCATGGTCTTTTATAATCTTCCTCAGATGCTCGGGGGGTAACTCCCCCCTCTCTGAAGAAGAAGCGGGATTTTTCGATGTCTGTACAGTTGAAAATCTCTTTGTATTCAACTGCTGCCATTTTCTAGCCTTTTCTAACAATGCCGGCCCCACCTGGGGCAGAGCCGGTGGGGGAGGGGGAGGACGCTGAACGCTTAGCATTCGGAGAAAACAAGTCTCTCCCAATCACAAATAATGGGGTTTGCCAGAGTTAAAAGTAGCTGTAGAAGAGACAGGAAGAGGAAGATGTGTGTGAGTGGTAGAGGGAGGGAGGGAGAGAGGAGAGAGGAGAGAGAGACGAGAGACAGAAGAGAGAGAGGACAGAGATATATATACATGCATATACAACATACGCACACACAACATAATACACAAGTCTCCCACAAAAACCCCCAGCTTCATGTAAATGACAAAGGAAAAATCAAACTTAACCACACACCAAACACAAAGGTAATAAAGGCTCAAAGCACCTACAACTGGTCACACATCACTTGTGTCTACTTTGAGGAAAACACGGCAAATATGAAAGCACAGAGCACAGTGTAAATCTCTTCAACAAAAGCAACGAATGACTTTCAATGAACTAAGCATTCCAAACCGTGGCAGAGCTTAAACACACCTCCTACTGTAACTCCTTCTTATATAACATCACTCTTTATCGGCAACATCAATAAAGTCTACCGCGTATATTCACACCCCCGCATATCTTAGAAGATGATCGCAAAATCATGTGTTGAGTGTATGAGCATTTAACAAAACAGTCCACATTCTTCAAGTAGTAAAGAGGCAGAAATAGAGGCAAAATCAGAGGCAAAAGAAAAGAAAAATGAAAGGCAAAATGAGAGGCAAATCAGAGGGACAAAAGGAGCTAAATCAGAGCTAAACACAGATGCACACAAACCAGGCAAAAGCTCAGCCTTGGAGTTGAGCCCTGCAAAAAACCAGGTATTTCGTGTGCTTTCTCCTTTGGAAAAGAAAGTATACAAATATGCAAGAATCCAAAATTCTAGACTAAATGTAGGGACATGTGTGGTGAAAGAATGAGCAAGAGGCAAAATATTGATGGGAGCCCATACTCAGACGGAAATAGAGGAGAACAATGTATGCAAAAAATGATGAAAATATCTCCCTTCACAGTGAGGCTGATGATCCCAGGTTCAATTTAATGAAGCTTCTCCGCCACTACAAATATCCCACAAGAGACTAGCTCAAAAAAAATGTCGGAAGTAAGCGCAGCAACAGTGTTTGGGGAAGAATTTTTGGAAAGCATCAAAGAGGGGGCGAGTTGGAGGGTTTTGATGAGAGGGCGGCGTGGGGGGTGGGGTGGGATGGAATTTGATGAGAGCGGAAGGGAGGTACGGAGGGAGGGTTTTGATGAGAGAGCTGGGGGGGGAGGGGCCTTCTAATAAGGTGGGATGTGGGGGTTGAAAGTGGTTGGAGGTTTTATTGAGGCTTGGAAAGGGTTTTTAAGAGAGGCAGGCGAGGAGTGGAAAGTGGTGAGGGATTTTGACGAGGCTGGAGGCTTCTGTAAATCTCCGCCTCTATTACGTAATGGCTTTTTCTTGGTTTTTACCGGTTACTGAGGCACAGGCTCATAGGCTGGCGTATGTATAAGAAGCGCTTAAGTACTTCCTGCGGCTAATATTGCTGTTTTGCAAGAGGAAGGTGATATAGCAGCTGAGCTTTATGCCGTTGCGAACTAAATAATACCAAACATGTATACTGAGGAGAAAACTACAATTCTCAGGCATTATGGTATTGGAGATTATGAAGGGGTATAGTGTGTAGCTATGCTTGTAACTATAGTGTGTATCTTCCAAGCAATATCGGCTTTAGGGAGGAGTCTACTACACCAGCAGAGACAATTCACACCCAAAAAAGGGAAATAATACACAGCTAATGGCAAAATACCTCTAAAACACAATCTATTAGAAATTCGAGTCTGACAGGTAATCAGAGAGCGTGAAGGTTAAGTCCATAACATTCACTATACGTTTATATAAGTTTAAACTTCTTCACCAGTTCTCTTATAAAACATAGTTCTCTTAACCGTGAGGTCGAGTCAGACGAATAAAATCAAAAATAACTCGATAAATTCAGCGAAATCTGCCCATTTACTTTATGAAAAGAATCTTTAACTGAGTATTTCAACTCCATTTTCCCACCTAGATCAAATAAAGAAAAAGCCTAGTCTTTGCCACCAAAAACACATGCTCTTTTCCGGCACAATTCCGTGGAACTAAAGCAAGAGCAACTCCTCCTTCCAGGTCATGAAATTTGGAAATAAAATCCCATTTTCTTTCCGCATATTTCATCGAAAATATACTCAATTTTCTCTTGATTTTTCACCAGAAAAAAGAGGGGTTCATGCAGTCTGAAAATCTCTCGCTTGTAAAATAGCATGAATCACCCAACTCTCTGACCACAAGGTGCTTGATTCCTTCAATACCTAAAAGCTGACATCAAAAATTGCACGCTAAAAAGCGTGTCTTAGCTGAGACCTCCGCTCAATAGCGTAGCTAATTTCTACACTCACTTCCCAATGCACTTCATTTGGCTCTGATTCACAAAAATGAAGACAATGGGGAGGTTTATCATCATTTGAGGCCTTCTCTCTGTGATAATTTTAATAACTACCGAGTAAAGAAGGTTATCCTCCTCCTCCGGTAATAAGAACCAACACGCTTCATTGCATTCAAACACACTGCAACACAGTGATACACACACGCACATACGCATACACACACATACACATACAGGCACACACACAACATATATACACAACAGACCCACATACACACACATGCACAACATACACACATGCGCATACACATACATACACAACACCCACACATATATAACGCAACACACATGCACACACATGCACAACATACACACATATACACAACACATATACACACATACAAAACACAATGCATACAAAAATAACCCTCTGTATTAGTCGATGTTTGCACTGCAAGATTTTCTGGTGGCTTCCATTTTATGATGAGTTTTCTTAATGTTTAAACCAAAGGTCATGAGCCTCTCCTTTTGCTTTCCACCAAAAATATCTAGCAGGTAACTTAAATCGCTACAAATACACACACATAGTATTAAAAACAAGATTCCACTTTTTTTCTTGGATCTTGCAGCGTTTGCGCCAAAATTTTCTTTAGTCACCACACGGCTGACAAAGCACTATTTTGAATATAATAAAAGCTTCTAACGCATTGGATACTAGAGATTTAGCCTTGAATAATATTCGCATCTAAAAAAATTCTTAATCAACCAGAGCGTGGGAAGTTTATCGATGCTGCAAAAGCTGTTTTAGCATTGAGCATCGATCTCGACCTCCTCTATTAGAAAGAGAATGTTTTGCGAGTTTTATACCAAAAAGACTCAGGAGATTGCTAGCAAATTTGCCTGTTAGAGAAAGTGGTATACTACATTAGTGCTGAGGGCGTGGTCTTGCGCTTCATACTATCGGGGATTGTGGAGTAACTCGTGTATAGCAGCTGACTTATTGTAGAATAAGCATAGCGTCAAGCTTTACTTGTGTTACTAGTAGATAGGCTTGCTTTCATCTTTGAGGCTTTAGTGGCTTTACTGTAGCAACTTTAATTTAGATGATGGGAACGGAGTGTTATATCTCAGTGGGACGATTAGCGGGGGGTTCTCGATCTCCCACTAAGTGATGAGTTTCGGGGTACTTTATCTCCCCCTAGATGATGAGTAGGGAGTAAGTTCTTTCAAATTACCTTATAAGTAGAGGTCTTATCTCCAATCAGCTTATAAACAACGAAACCACCTCCAATCAGCCGATAAATAACGATATCAGACACACACTTGGAATTACCAATGGTACTTCCCCCACTCTCTCAAACTTTGATGGCGCTGCACCGTAAATCCAGTGCGCTACACACAGCTTATAACCAGAGAAGTTTGTTGCATCTCGTGAAGAAAAAACACTCTATACCGTACGCACACACCCCTAGTTGCACCGTATACTACGCTCTAGCCTCTTTTCTTTGTGCAGTGCTTTTTGGCAGACTCGCGCTACACAATACGACAAGCAACGTGATCTGCTTCATAGTTTAGGTACACCGGGAGTTGCACGCGCACTGCGTGGCGGTATATGGACATCCGGACACACCGCCACGCACGCTTCATGTGAAGTGCTCGCAGGTTACGAAATTTCCGTGACTTTTTATTACCTCGTGCTACAAGTAGCGAGAAGGCACTACTAACCTCCCTATATGAAGCTTCTTAAAATATGTATTGGAGGTTGATTCTACGCACCCTCAGGACTAAACTCTATTTTCAAAGAGTTGATAAATCACGCACACAACATTGAGCTTACCTTTTAAAAGAAGAATTGACTTTGTTTGCACCGGAAAAGAATGATCAAGTTGAATCGAATCTAAAGGCTTTATCGAAGGAACACACAGCAGTTTTTCGAGTATCAACAATCTAGAAAGCAGTAGTTCAGGCCGTTAAAGGAGATGTTCCTATTATGATCTTCGCATTGCCACGAGTATGGGAGGGTTTAATAATTTTTTGGTTCCCTCTATTTTTGTGCGTTAGAGTGCAAATTTATGAATTTTTGCTACTCTGCAGTGTGGAAATTACGATAATATGAGTCTCCTGGTCATACTCTATGTGATATATACTTTTGTTTTTCATGCTAGTGTATATGGTGTGCATAGTCTCTTGGTTGTGCTCTATGTGATATACTTTGTTGCTTCACGTTAGTATATATGGTGCGTGCGTATACAACTATCTTAGTTGTGTTCTATGTGGTATGATTCCTGGTTCACAGTGTGTTCTCTTTGTATCTAAAGTGATGCTCATGTCGCTGCTGATATATATACCATTGTGTGTGCTTTTTTTTTGCTGCTCTAAAGGGAGATTTTCTCTTTAAGAAGCCTGTCGTTTTTCCCATTAATAAACGTCTTTTTTCCCGAGTTTATCATTTTTACCTTTTTGAATCCCTCCTTCGTAGCTCCTCATAGTGATCTGGAGTTTCACTATGAATAGAACCTGCGGTTGTATGCTTTTCTGCGTAAAAAGAGGACTCCACTTCTAAGCTGCTAGAAGTAAAAATCTGTTTGTGCTTGCTAGTCTAGGGTGTTTACTTGAGGTGGCTTTAACAATTCCCTCTATTAACTACTACTCAGGAGTACTCACTTCACCTAGCTTTTACGCAAGTTGCTCGTAAATTTTCGAGCATTTCTTTAGCGATTTGAGTGATTCTGTTATGGAAAATGAGAGTTGCAAGGAGCTACGCATCTCTCACCTGAGGAGGTAGTATCTCATCAAAGTAGAAATGATGAAAACTTTTTTGATGTGAGAAGAGTAGGCAGGCAGGAAGGATTGCCTACTTTAGGAAAAGGCTTAGGACGGGTCTTTTGGAAAAAAAAAACAAAGTTCTCAGCGCGGGATTAGGGAAATTGAAGTTTTCACAGTTTTTATCGAGTGCACAAAGTTGATTTATTTTTCTTAACGTTTTTGAGAATCTTGGCTTTTTTGTTTGAATCTAAAATTCATGCTCTAATTAAAAAAAATGATTTTTGGATTTTTTGCCAATGTTATCTTATCTTTTCTTTGTTGCCTTGGTTTATGCTGCTCGGTGTACGTACACTCGGCAAGCAGAAAAGGAAACAGAAGAAAAACGCTATTTTTTTCTCGGTATATTAGGTACCAAGGGCTTTCCTAAGCCTTATTTAAGGGATATCATTGGATTTGATATGTGCTGAATTGAGCATTTGGGGTGATATCAAGCAAGGCTTACTGCTTTAATAGGGACTTTTGGTGAAAGCTCTTCTCTTTAGTTTGCTTAGCTTCTATAGAAAATCCACTTTCTACGCACACACACTGGGTAGAATCCTATAAATTGCTTCAAACTTGGTTGCTGCGATAGCTGTGGTTGCCACTTGTAGAAGCAGATTGTTTTAAGAAGAGACTGGGGAGTTGAGTTGTATGTGCTTGAGGTTGGAGATGGGAGTGTTTGTTTTTTGGAGATGTGTGAGTAGTGTAAATTTGTTGGGGGTTGATTTAGAGAGTAAGGATCAGCGTGAACAGTTGTGTGTGTGGAAGTTTTAGGTAGAGTTTGTGTGGAAGTTTTAGGTAGAATTTTTTGGCGTATATGCTTCTATGGATCATCCCTATGTGTGTGCTTCTACTGTGCATCCCTGCGTGGGCTTCTGAAGTGGATTTCTTTCTGTGTTTGCTTCCACGGCTTAACTCTTGGTGTGCTTCTCTAGTGTACATACACTATTTAACCGGCATCTTCTTGAAATTCTTCCCCTTGTTTCAACAAAACGTGTAGGGCAAGCCTTTTATCTCCGTTCCGGTCTTTCCTTATCTTCATCTCTTTATGCTTAATTGTATTGAAGCGAAGGAATCATGGAGGGTTGCATGTTGCATCAGTTGAAGATGAAGCATACAATGGCAGCACCTTTGATGGATGGAATTGAAACTAAATTCCGGTAATTTTTATTCCTTTTCCGCCGCAGTGTGTGTGTGTGTGTGTTCGCCTGGAGGTATTCTGTTTTTGCTGTTAATTTAAGAATTGAAATAGCTGAAAGATTGAAAATCCGTATTAACGAGTCTTTCTCAACAAAGAAAAAGGGGTGTACGTATACTCCCTTTTCTTCGTGCTGTTTGCATGAATTACTTTCCAGAAAGATTATGGCGGTCTTTCATTTATTACTGAATGAACTCTCTGGCTGCTTTGCTCATGAAGCTTTCAACGACTTTGAACTAATCATATGACTATGATGAAAGAGCTGCCTTTTTTTCAGTTATTTGCTCATTTTTCTCCTTTTGTTGGTTTATGCTTCCTACAATGAAAGTAGAGGGTTTTTTTGTTTGATTTTCTGATTTTTTTTGCGTTGCTAGTAGCGTCGAATTGAGTGAAAGGCAATTATTAAACACAAGCTTGCTGAGATTAGGTTTTTTCAGTGGTTTATTTGGTTATGTAGATGTGCTTAAATGACATGATGTTTGCTAGTTAATGCAAGTATGGCCCTGTTGTTGTAGTAAGCTTGCGAATTGCAAAGAACATTTTTTTGCGTGTGTGCAAGTAGAGCACGAACATGCATGAAAGCAAAGCGAGAAAGTGTCGAATCATGTAGCTTCAAACGTAGAAAATCACTTTTTGAGTGTTTTTTGTGGTGAAATGCCGTCTTTTTCCTTATTTTTACTATAGAAAATGCAGGAAAATGAGGATTTTATGAAATTATGAAGTTTTTGATTCATTTGTCCTTTTATGAGGGGAGGTGAAGAGCTGATGCTCTGATGATAGCTTGCCATTTCTTTATGTCTGTTTTTTCGTTCTGCCTCCATTTTGTTGTTCTGAAGCTTTTTCTCTTATCTATGATGTGCTTTAGTGGCTGTTTCTTCATTTTTTTGCACTAAATTTCCTACTTCAGCAGTAGAATCGAATGAGTGGTTGGTTTAATCGTCACGAAAGTCTTCTGTGTGTACTATGCTTGTATGCACTCTGTGTTGTGCTGCTGGTGTGTGTGTGGGGGTGTTCTCGGCGTCTGTACGGTGTGGATTCTTTATATCTCTTCCTGGCGTGTTTGTGGGGTGTGTGCTTCCTTTTTATCTCTCCATCATGTGTGTGTGTGTGTTTCTGTCTCTCTATGTGTGTATCTGTCTCTGTGTGTGTGTGTGTGTATCTGTCTCTCTGTGTGTGTATCTGTCTCTGTGTGTGTGTGTGTATCTGTCTCTCTGTGTGTGTATCTGTCTCTGTGTGTGTGTGTGTATCTGTCTCTCTGTGTGTGTGTGTGTGTATCTGTCTCTCTGTGTGTGTATCTGTCTCTGTGTGTGTGTGTGTGTGTGTATCTGTCTCTGTGTGTGTGTGTGTAATATATAGTACCGTGTATTTTCTCCATCTATGACCCTTTTCTTTTTGTTCCTTTAAGTGTTTGTAGTGCTTACGAATCATTTCATTCCATGATGCTTTCCTAGTGTGTATGACTTGTAGTTTTTTGCGTTGAAATCACTTTTTATAGCATTCATGTGTGTTATGAATAGCCAGTGAATTTACCTGAAGTCTTCTCGTTCTCATTTTATGCCTTTGATTTTGGATTTCTTAATACTTTCAGTGCGCTATTTGGAGAAGAGCAGTTTAACATAGCAGAATCATTTCTGAAGTTTGGCTGCTCGCTGCGTGCTCAGCTCGAAAACAAATTAAGTAAATAAAGAAAGTTTTTTAGTTTTTGATGCCTTTTTTTACTGTGTGTGTTAAAGCTGTTATACATGCTAAGCTTTAGAATAAAATCTTCTACAACTTATGCCATTTTTTTCGCTTTTTTTGCCTGTTTTTGCCTATTTTCTGGCTTTTATCTTACTTTATATACGCTTCATGTAGATTTTTCTGCCTTTTTCTCTATTTTTTGTATCTCTCACTTTGCCGTTTTGCTTTTTCTGCTGTCATTATCCATGTTTCCGCCTTTCTCTTCCATTTTTCTTCTCAAAACAGTAGAAATTTGCCTTTTATTTCGAAAAAATAGGAATTATGGGCAAATTTTACTGTAAATTCGCAGCCAAAGTAGTTTAAATATCATTCTCTACTGATGAAAGAAACAAGCATGGCTTGCCTACCTCTATGGTACCCTTTTTTCATGCTTGAAGCAGTGAAGATGCTCTTTCTAATATCTTTCATTTACCTTTTAAGCCTTCCCTTCTATGTTATTCTGTAGGAGGCTGCTTTTCAGGGTTTGGTAAGCTTCTTAACTCTCCAAAAATGCTTGATTTTGAGTGTTTTGTAAATATGTTTCTACCTGTGTGTATATACTCACTGAATACGCCTTGTGAGACTCTTTCTTACTCCTCCAAAGACGCTTGATTTTACTGTATTATGCATAAGCTTCTGCCTCTCAACTTGTGTCTGCAATTTTTTCGTGAGCTCTTTCAAATACGCAAAAGTGGTGTTTTAGCACCTGCATTTCAGCTTATCTACGTTGCTTAGCTATCCAAGAGACACTTCCATCGGCTAGCGTTTACATGTTGCCTAAATCATCAACTCTTCAAACCCTAAAAAGTGCTTGAGCTATCCTAAAAAACCATTACCATGGGGCTGCCTGCTCGATTTTCTTATTGCTCGCTAAGAAGCCACCAAAGCGTCCAAAAGCGATTGTGTGAAGCAGTCTTTACGCAGGAAAATCATACTAAAAATTTACCTCTTCAAGCTCTCCAGCTCTTCATCTTATCTTTTCTTTACCTCATCAAGCTCTCCTCCTCTTCTTCATCTCCTCTCTTTGAGTGTATGTACACTCAATCTTCTGCATCTTCAGAGATCTTGGAGCCTGCTCCTGAACTTCAGATATACAAACGCTACCTGCACTTTCTTGTGGAGATAGAAAAGCTGTTTGCTCTGGATGAACGCTCAGGCCAACCGATTTGCACTTTCAGATGGTCGGATACCCTAAGCAACCCAGTAAGCTACCCAAGGATTAAGATACTTTTTTTTTGCAGGCTTTTACTTGGGCGAATGCAGGGGAATACATCTAAAAAATAAACTAGATTCATTCGAAATAGATTAGTATTTTTGCATCTCTTCACGCACAATCACGCTTCGTTTAGGTGAAGATAGCTGATTTGCATAGTTTGTGAAAAACTAGCAGCGAGCTGTGTGTGTCGATTTTGTGTATGAAATTTTATGATGGCATCAGGGTGGGTAAGGGTGTATGTACACCCAGAGAAAAGCTTAAGGAAGGAATTATCCACATCCTGGGTTGAGTGGGTAGATACGTGTACTCAGAATATCGCGTTTTTCTTCTCTTTGCCTCATCTTGAAGAGTCTTCTTCCGTGTGTGTGGGAAAAAGTTAGTTTTTGCTTCAAGGCTGCTGAGAGGTGGCTGTGCGTTTGTATGAGGTTAAGTGCGAGAATCTTGAAGATTGCAGGGAATTTAGTGTGTGTTCTTTGTTGGATAGTTCTTAGCACCTTTGAAGATTTGTATCTGGGAAAATGGTAGCCTTTTGGTTTTTTTTTCAGTGTGCTGGTAGTGTGTGCTGATAGTATGTTGTTATTGTGTTTAGCTAGCGGGATGATAGTGTGTATATTTAGTGTGTTGTTAGTTTGCTTAGTTAGTGTGTTCAGCTGGCATTTTGGTAGTGCTTGTAGCTGGTGTGTTTAGCTAGAGTTTTCGCTAGTTCTTGTATCTAATGCGTAGCTAGTGTGCGCAGCTAATTTGTTGCAACGTCTGGGTGTGTTCTATCGATAAATAGAGCTGCATTATTTTCCCTTCAGCGAGACTTTTTCAGCTGCCCCTTTCTGTTTGAGAAGGCTAGTGTGATCTTCAACATAGCGGTGATCCACGTGAATATGGCGGTCACTATGTATGTGAGCATTGAAAGCACGAAGGATTGTGTTGCAAAACTGCAAAACGTATGTGAAGAAGATGCAAAAAAGTGGTTTTTTTTTTCTTTTTTGGGGGTTTTTTGCACACCCTCATTGGAAAAAACTCTTCTCTTGCTCCTACTGTCTTTTTCGCACACACACCTTAGAAAAGCCTTCTTTTATCTCCTTTTTCAACTGTCTTTTGCACACGCTTCATCATCAAACTAGCCCTCTTATTCCTCTTTCAACTGTCTGTTACGCCCATCCACTTTCTTCCACAAATCTACTACCTCCTTCAACACTCTTCTCCACACACACCCTCTTCTGGCTAGCATATAACACCATCCCCTTTCTGTAATTTCTTTATCTTTTGGGCGATTCTTACAAAGTAGATGAAGAGCGAATGCTTTATATGACGTTCTCTATGGGGTTGTTTATACTATGAAATAGCACACACACACACACACACAAAAATAAACACACACACACACACACACACAAAGAAACACACACACACACACACAAAAAGAAACACACACACACACACACACAAAAAGAAACACACACACACACACACTTGAAGCTACTCACTGTAGACCCCTATTATAGTTTGTTAACGCTTCGAATACTGTTTTATGTGTCGATTTTATTCTTCATGCTTTATCAGTGAATTTGCCTACTTTTCCTGCATATATTCGTGTGTGATACTCTTTATGCTCAGGTGGATATCATCGCCACTGTATTGAAGATTTGACTTGAAGATGTACATTCACTTCTGTTATGCACACACACTTGTTGGGTTTTTATCTTTTTATGAAGGCAGCACGTTTTTCTTGAGCTATTTCTGTGTGTGTGTGCAGGCTGCGGCTACCTTTTCTTATCTAAGAGATTTACTAAGTCGACATCGACTGACAGTTAGTTTCAGGGACTTATCTCCTTCATCTTTATCGATGCTTTCTATGATTTGTCAGCTCCAAGTAAGCTGGTGTGTTGGTGTGGTAGGGGCTGTAGCTGTGTGTGGCTATGGCTATGTGCGCGTGTGTTTTTGTGTGTTCCACTGTGTAGGCGTGCTCTCTACCATCTGTGCGTGGGTTTGAGTTAGCTCTTGTTTGTCTTTTTGGGCGTGTCTTGTGTGTGTGGTCGACTGTGTGTGTGTGGTCGACTGTGTGTGTGTGGTCGACTGTGTGTGTGTGGTCGACTGTGTGTGTGTGGTCGACTGTGTGTGTGTGGTCGACTGTGTGTTGTGTGTTAGTATTGAAGCCCATGTGCAAAGGTTTTCAATGTATGATGGCTTGCTCAATAATTGCTGGATCTTTATTTGTTTTCAACAAATTCGGAGTACCTGGCAGTATTCTTCATCTATGGTTAGCGATATAGGCCTGAGGCGTGTGTAGATGCTTTTCTAAGCAACTTAGCTTGGCATGCCTTGATTATAGGCGTTTTCTTTTCTTTTTTTTCATCGGTTCTAAAGGTTGTGTGCCTGTCGATGTATATACATCGAGGGGGCAAAACATTCCCATGCATAATCATAGTCAGAGGCAAACCTCCTAGGCAGAATATATCTAACTCTTTCTAATCTGCTGTGATTCTGTTAATACAATGTATTCTAGCCTGATCTAAGTCTAGTCTAGTCTGATCTAAATCTAGGCTATTCTGATCTGGTCTATTTTGAGATCTATTTTAAGCTAGTCTAACCTCTGATCTAATCTAGTCTCAGCTTGTTTAAGTATATATCCCGCGTGTGTGTGTGCAGCTTTACTGTCTCCGAGTTTTACAGTGGTTATCTTGCCTAAATAACCCCTAATCCTATGTGTTAAAATGCCGTTTTTCTTATGTATCAGGGGCAGATGATGCTATTAGAAGCAGCTATATCACGACAGGCACAGCATATATTGCTGTCGAAGATGTCAGCCGCAGTATGGTCACTTTCTCTACGAGCTCTACAGCAGGCTGTCTCCTCGAATATCGAGCAGGATGAATCCCTTAAATATTTCCTGAAGTTGGTGAATTCCTGTGTGTGCGATTTTAGTTGTTAGTATTCTTGTTGCTTTGGTATCATTCGAGCTGCGTATATGTGTGTGAGCGTGTGTTTGTGTGTAGTTATCATTTTCTGTATGTATGCCTGTATGCGTATGTGTGTGTATGTGTGTGTGTGTGTGTGTATGCCTGTATGTGTGTGTGTGTGTATGTGTGTGTGTGTGTGTATGCCTGTATGTGTGTGTGTGTGTATGTGTATGCCTGTATGTGTGTGTGTGTATGCCTGTATGTGTGTGTGTGTATGTGTATGCCTGTATGCCTGTATGTGTGTGCCTGTATGCCTGTATGTGTGTATGTGTATGCCTGTATGCCTGTATGTGTGTGCGTGTATGCCTGTATGCCTGTATGTGTATGCCTGTATGTGTGTGTGTATGCCTGTATGTGTGTGTGTGTGTATGCCTGTATGCCTGTATGTGTGTGTGTGTGTGTGTGTATGCCTGTATGTGTGTATGCCTGTATGCCTGTATGTGTATGCCTGTATGTGTATGCCTGTATGTGTGTATGTGTATGCCTGTATGTGTATGTCTGTATGTGTGTGCGTGTATGCCTGTATGCGTGTATGTGTATGTCTGTATGCCTGTATGCGTGTGTGTGTATGCCTGTATGTGTGTGTGTACGCATATATATATATATATGCGTGTGACCATGTATGAGTGTGTGTGACGATGTATGTGTGTGTTGCTTGGAATTCTCTTGACATTTGAAGTAGCAACCTACTTTTACCCAATTTTTTTCATATATATATGCTTAAGGAGATGATGCATTGGATTTCATAAGGGAGATTGGATGCTGTCTCTATAAAGAGATGTGGGTTTGTGGGGTTGGGGCTGCTTTGATGACGAAGTGAAAGCAGCTCTTTAAAATATGATAACTTTGATCTGGGAAATACGCAGAATGCACTGAAGCGATTGAGATCCCGCTCTCCACCCCCCCACTGACTCTTCCTTCTCCCTCCCACTCAATCTCTCCCCTCCCCCCGACTCACTGCACAAACTCATCATCCCACCAGCTTTTCAATTTCTTCATTCCCACCTCCATACTATACCGTCTCTTCTCCTATCAAACTCTCACTCTATATCAACTATTTGACTAGCTATTTCAACATCTTCAAACTCAAAGCTTCAAATCTTGAAGACGCAAATTCTAGCGGAAAATCGCAATTTCAAGCCTTCACCTCTCCGCTTTTCCCTCTGCTTTTGTGCATGCCTTCTCCTCCCTCTTCACTTTCCCACCTTCATATATTCCATATTTTTATTAGATTTAGACGTTAAATATTCTCTATGTCCTTCGAGATTGCCTAGTTATCTACATTCATCTCTAAAAGTCATATTTTCTGCAGTTTAACAAAGAAGCTCTACTCTGGTTTAGCACACTACTATAAGGCTTTGGTGGAGTGGGAAGAGGTTAAGCAAGTTTCAAGTGGGTATGGAGCTTTGATCTGCCGTTTTAGAGCGGCTTTTCAGGCTCTTAATGACTTTGAAGTTAGCACACACACATACCTGCAAAGCGGTCAGAAGAATGTGAAGCAGATTCTTCGGTTTATAGAGCATCAAATCAACACACTCAGCTACGATAACAACAGAATATACTTTGAAAGTGTGCCCGATTTGGCATCTCTAATTGCACTGGAATCTTTATTTGTCATGAAGACTTCATCTATTGAAATAGATGTAAGCGATGCTTTGTGAGGGCTGAGTGGCAGATGACGGGGTGGTAATGCAAACACACACGCAAATGCGAGGGAGTATCTTTATGCACACAGAGGCATTCAGATACACACAGGGAAGCAGATTTTTTCCTGAGTAAATAATCTGGTGCTAGCACCGGTTTTTTATTGAGTAGATAATCAGTACTGACACTCCAACACACACACACACACAAAGAAAAAAAAAGACGCAAATACACGCAGAGCCACATAGACGGGTGCACACATACTAGCACAAAAAAGCACACACACACCACCCTAGGACTATATGATATATAATGTATATTCGCTCCAGCTTTAAGCCTCATATTTCCTCAAAGTTTCTTAACCTCAGGAGCTTTATGAAGTTGATGAAACTTTGGCTGATACGCTGGGAAAATTGGTGCCTCATGATCTGTTTCCATTGATCAAGCAATATTATCAAGAGTGAGGATTCAGGAAAAGTTATACGCACACAGATTGTGTGTGTGTGTGTGTTTGTGTGTGTGTGTGTTTGTGTGTTTGTGTGTTTGTGTGTGTGTGTTTTTGTGTGCGTGTGTCTTTTATTGGCTTAACTGAAGTGAAGAGTTTTTTGATTTCTCGTATGAAGGCTTACTGCACTTCTTATAATGTGTGTTTGTGTGTGTTTTCATTGCCATAGTTGAAGTAACTATACCTTTTTCTCACTTTTAAGAGCTCATTGCACTGCTAATATGTGCTTCTTTTTATTCCCTCAAGTATACTGCCTAAACCTCTTATTTTTTAATATAAATATTAATGCCTCCATGCAGGCATGAAAAGGCTCTGCATGAAGCTAAGGAAGAGATCACAGTTACTGAAGACTGCGTAGCAAATTCTAATATATCAAACGAGGCTGCTCTCAATGATGAAGAATACTGTTGGAACTTGATTTCCGTATGTTTTTTTCCTTTGATTTCTTCATTTTTCTTTGTTTCTTTTCATCTTTTTCTATGAAAAAAGACGACATTTTCACTGTTTTTCGCTGGTTTCTCTGTTTCTTGCTCTTTTTGACGGCATTCCCGGGTTTTTTCCTTTTATATTTCTAGAAATTTTGAGAATTTCCTTGTTTCTTCGCTTTTGAATTGTTTTTTTCCCGCAAGCCTGAGAAGCTTTCCTGCAGATATTAGCACACATCCAATTGAAGCACAAGTATTCATGTATATTGCTTTATGCCTAAATCGGAAAGAGGTTGCTTTTTTTCATATGAAAAAGTAGATTTGTGTGTGTGTGTTTTTTTTTTTTTTTCCTGCAGAAAATTGAAGGAAAACGTCTCTATGGAGAGGCAGAGACGAAGTTTAATGAGCTGCAGAAGATCTACTTAGCAGTTTCAACTTGGTTACTCTCTCTAAAGGCTGGATTCTTTCAAAAGCATCCAAATGATGCCAGTCTGGATGATTCTACTGAAAATCCTGAAAAGGAAGGAGAACATACTTCAAAAGTTATTCTTACTTTCTTTGATCAGATCGATGTAAGTGCTTTCTGTATGTTGCAATACACGAAGAAGTTACAGTTTGTTTTAAAGAGGAGTTGGTGCGATAAACTGTGTGTGGGTGGGTGTGTAGGTGTCTTATTGTTTTGGTGTGTGGGTTTTTCTGTATGTTTTTGTGTCTGTATCTATAAGTCTGTGTATATGTGCTTCTATTTGGGTTTTTTTCTACAGTTTTTCTCCTTTGTGCTATTTGTGTGTCTCTACGAGTGTGTATATCCATCTGTATGTATTCTTCTGTCTCCTACTCTGTGTGTATATATCTCTATAAGTGTGTGTATCTCTTTCTACTTATATTTTTGTCTCTGAAATCGTAGCAACCCCAAAATACTTGTTTAATGGTTTTTCACTTTTTTAGCTGCTTTTATTTCTACCGTATCCTTCTTTCTTTTATCTCGCTTTCTCTTGCAGTGAGAGGTGTGTGTGTATATGTTTTTCAATATGGAGGTGTGTATAGGTGTATATGCATCTCTATATTTCCATATCTATAGGCACCTCTATATTCCTATATATAAACACAGCAACACACACACACACACACACAGCAACACACACACACACA
>JADHZB010001517.1:2500-14558 GCA_015657535.1 Nephromyces sp. MM_2019 | reverse complement strand
ACACACACACACACAAACACACACACACATATATATACCTTACTTAGATTTTCGCACTCTTTTTCATTTTTCTCCATTCAGGAAGCGGTGGTTGTCGGCAAATCGACGATTGGGAAGTTTCAAAGGCTGGTTCCCTTGAGTGCTATACTTACCTCCGGCACACACGAAGAAATGAAGGAGGCATTTTTCTCGCGTTTCAATTTGAAGCCGATGCTTTTATCGGATATTAAAGCACTCGTCTTGCAGCTTAATGATAATTTGGCTACACTGAAGGCACAGATCTTGAGCTTTGAAAAATTTAATTCCTCAGAGAGTAGGCTACCACTTGGTTTAAAGGTTTGTGTGTGTGTGTTTTTTTTTTTTTGTGAAATATGGATGAGAGGAAGTAGGTGATGGTGAGTTGGCAGTTTGTTATATGTTTGGTGTGTTCTACTACCTGCAAAGCCCAACACGCTGGAGTATCTCCTTCGTGCAGGTTAAAATACTGATAATTTCAATTGCAATCATACTAGCTGCTCTCTTATTCTTCCATTCCATACTCTCTTGATGTTTTTAAAATTTTCTTCTTTTGATGTTTTCACTGCAGCGAACTGAGTATATTGCAGAGCTAGAGTCGATGAGAAATGCTATGAAATCTGCAAAGCATACTCTCAGCAAGACAGTTATGGATAACGTTGTATTAAGGAGGAAAGTAGAGTCTTCTAAGATCTATACAAATGATCTATTGCGAGCAATAACGGTGAGTGTTGTGTAAAGCACTCTATCCCAGTAGTGTGTGCTAAACTCCACGGAGTAAGACGTCGTGATTGAAGTGAGAAGATTCTACGGTTATATCTATGAATGTATGATTCGCTTTTTTTCCTTTTCCTACAGCCTTTAAGCTAGCTTTTTAGGCGTTCTACGCAGTATGTAAAGTGCACACACACAATCCCTTCTTTGCAAGAAATACAAGAAAAAGTTTGAAGAGTAATTTTTAGTAGATCAGTTGCTATATTCAGATTTTAGGGGAGTATATATATATATATCAAGTAGAGATCATTAAAGCATTGCTCGGGGATTTTTTTACCTTGCCTAGGCTTAAGAGCGGTTCTATACTTTAAACAGGCTTGACATGGGGTGTGTTTGCTTAGCTGTTTGAAAAACTCATTAAAAAAGCGTGTGTGTGTGGATATTTTTATAAAATATTGGCTTGTACAGGAGGTTGAGAAAGCGGCTAGCGATTTGCCTTTGCTGATTCAAGACCTTGATAAAGGCAACAATTTTTTTACGTCTGTTATGAAGCAACTCCAGGATGTAGAGGATACGGTGGGTTAGATTGGTGCTGAGTAATTTTTTTGTAGTGTGTGTGTGTGTGTGTGACTGTATTAACTTCTCTCTCTCTCTCTCTCTGTAGCTCTGTCTCTCTGCATAAGCTTTATGAGTAAAATGCGAATTTTGATTTGGAAATGTGAAATTACAGCATTTTTTAGTCAGTGAATCTCAAGGCAATCTGCTCAGAGATTTTGCTGCTGAGATCTTCTATCGTCTATCTCATTCAACCATTAATAATAGCTGATCTTTATGAGATTTTATCCAATCTTTGGCGATATTTTCTTGCGTAAAATACGAGATTTTTCTGAGTGACTTGTGTGTAAAAGGAAGCTGCAGAGGCGTGATTCTGTTCATACTTGCTTTGAAGACTGCTAGACTTGCCCTCTCGACTATTTGAAGGAGGTTTTAGGCGAGATTTTTTTGAAGAACACACAAAGTTGTGCTGCCTTTTCGTGGTATTACCGACATGCTTTTTTTTGGTTTTTTCGGACTTCAGATACGATGAAGGTTGATGCTTTTTGTCGATATTTCTAGTATAACTTTGAGAATTACGAATTTATGGTGCTTTGGAAAATAGGCGTTGATTTGAAGTACTTTTAAGCAGGTTTTTACCTGTTTTTCTGTATATTTCCTGGAAAATTGATTACCTCATTTCATGAGCAGTTTGAAGAAGATTTGGTAATTGGTAGGAAGTTTGGAGCTTGCTTGTTAGCAGGCTTGAAACATATGTTTCTGTGTATAACTTATCATATTTGTGCTAAACCTTATATTATTACGCGTTTTACAGCCTAGTCTCGATTCTTCCGTTGAATCAAACTCTCTTTCCATACAGTTTACCTTTCCAAGTGCTCAAGTATCTTTTTGCAGATTCTCCACTTTTGCCGAAATTTTTCCAAATTGATACATACTTGCTTTTCTATCCCTCCTTCTCATACACGCTTTACTTGTTGAGGTGTTTATACGCCTTTAAATGAGGCTTTTTCCGCTTCTATTTTATAGTTTTCCCTGGAAGATGCACTCTCTTTCTTGTGTGCATTTCATTAAGCTAACCCCTTACCTTTCAGCTCTTCACCCTTCGTTAAGCTAACCCCTTGCCTTTCAGCTCTAAACTCAAACTACTAAAACGCTGTGTTCAACTCAGATTGCAAACCTTTAATGGAAGAATTGCTATTGCCTTAAGAATAGCCTACCCTCTGAAGAATTTTCTCAGTGGTGTTGATGAAGACGTCTTTACCTTGGGGATGCCTTTGAGCAGCGTTTACATTGCAACTTATTTCTTATCAAAAATACTCTTCTCTTAGGATTCCAGTAGCTTTTTCAGTTAGTTAAAGGCTTGATACCTAAGCCTGTCGTAGCTAGTGCTTTGCTGCTACTATAGAGAGTGCGTATAGCACCAAAGAAAAGCAATGAAGCCAAGGAGGAAATACTCTAGGGGCCATTTCTTTAATACAAACTTTCAGCTATATATCCTAGCTGGTTTTCTGATTTGTGATTCCCCTATGCGCGTCTACATAGCGGGTGAATGCATAAAGCCTTTATCTTTTTTGTGGATTTTTTTGTATTGTAAGAATTCAAATTTCTGATGGCAAGATGAATTTTTTCGATTAGATACCAACCGTATGGATGATAGATACTGCACTTTTTATGATGAAAATATCTTATCAGCTGCTTGAGATAACTTCAGCCTAGGTTGGTGTCTCCACTCGCGCACAGAATCTTAATGCTAGTCGCTAAATGCTCTGATTTTTTTCTTTCATTTGGTGATATATTGACCTCACAGTGAGGAATAGCTAATGTGTTACTTTTTTGTCCGAAGCCCTTTTGCTGAGGTAGGGTATATTCTTACACCTTCAGAGCCATGTGTCTATAGTGGCCTTATAAACATATATAAGAGGATCTTGTTTCGCTAGGTATTGCTTAAGATTGGGAGTTTTAGGGCGAAAACATCTGTTTTCTCTAGCAAATTTGCTATTCAAGTGACTTTCTTACAGTCGCATTTAAAATGCTAGAAAAGGAAAAAAAATTTCTTCTCGTTCCCCCTCTCCTTTTTTTTGATGGTTTGAAGTTTATTAGCTCTTAAGGGCTTGTCTTCAAAGTGAAGTCACCTCCCAGCAAGGCTTTTTTATTTGTAATTGTTTAGTGTGAGTGGCATCGTTTGACTCCCTTCGCCACACGTTTTGCCGTGAAGTATTCTTGGCATCATTTTTATTATGCATTGCTCTCTCAGTTTTGCTACTTTTTTTGAGGAAAAAAATCTTCCATAATGTGTCTCTTTTCATCTGTCTCTACTGGTTTACTCTAGTCTGCTGAGTTAATTATGTTTCGAATTAGCCTTTTTTAAGCCTGAAAATATATACTCTTCGAATCAAACTCTAAGCAATCGGACTATGTTCTTTATGCTTTTTTTCCATTTTGATTTATTGTCTTCTTCCAGAGAATTAGAAGGCTTTTTGGGTTATTTGCCAAAGCTTTATTCTCTAGTCCGAATCTGCAATTCCATGTAACATGAAAAAAACACCGCATCTTGTGAAAAAAACAACCATATAGATTCTTCGCGTCAAATGCAATACATCTTTTCTTGGGCTGCTATATATACACTTATTTTTTCATGAATAGGGATGTCTATGCTCTCAGCCTAGTGTTAAGTTGCTTTGGTTGCCGTTAAAACCATCCGCAGAGTCCTCAGAGGTATTTTTTGCGTAGATCTCCGGGTCTGATCTATGTAACTGGAGGCTAGCACTTGGCAGTTATCTGCTTGCGTATGCTTAATAGCATGCGATTTTGTGTATACAAGAGTTCCATACTTCGATATGGTTACATAGCGATTGTAGCGGCGTATATTCTAGTAGCCCTGAAAGATGTGGTGATGAAAAGCTACAAGGCCCTGCATAGGGCTATCTAAAATTGAGGGGGTTGATTTTTGCGGTGGCATCAGTCAACACTCGCATCATCGGTGAGGCAAGGTAGAAATTGTTGTGTAATAATGGGTGAAGCGCTAAAAATATCATGAAAATTGAGGAATCTCTCCTATAGTTTAGCTATAGATTGTGTCTTGTAGGCTTATCAGCCTCTACTTAAGTTTTCGAGGTATTTTTTCATTTCGAAGGAAGGAATTGAAGCTTAAAGCTTTTAAAAATTAAGGAAAAACCTTTGGGAAGAGTTAGTTCTAGGGATCCCTTGATTTTGATAAAAAAAACCCATAGGTATGTATTCTGCAGCATATTCCAGTACGACTAAATTTACTAGCACTGAATTTAAATGATCCTTCAAACCATTTCTGGAGAAGGCATCAACGGATGGGTCCCTGAAGCATTACATAGAAGCCTGGTGTGCAGGAAGAATGGATGGTCTGCATACAGCCGCTCCGTTGGTATTCTAAGCCTTTAAATTTTGCTGTAGATTTGCTCTTTTGGGGAGATTTTGCGCCTTTTTTTTGTTGCTGCGAGGGATGGGAACTATAGGATGCGTTTAGGGAAACGATCGTCAAAAATCAGCATGAAATGTTGAGCATGCAAGTAGCCCTAGTTTCCTATGTGTGGTGGTGTCGTTCTGTTACTTCCTGTGGTTGAAAGAAAAGTTAGCTTTTAAAAATCGACTCCTCTAGTTTGCTGTGTTTAATGGCGTCGTCCACCCGTTTCCCCTAGTTGAAAGATAATCCAGCTATACAACAGGGCAAACCTAGAAAGTTCTCGATAGTGCTCCAGAAGCTTTGGAGGCCTACCGTACTTTCTGCTCCTTCTGGAACCTTTTCTTCTCAATTTTGCCGAGTCATTTGGCTCCTAAAGGGCCTATTCGTGCGTGTGAACCCACCATAGACCTGTGTCTTTATGCTTTATCCCATTCTATTGCCAGCAGCATATGAATCTTTGCGGCTTTTGATACTTTCCCGATACTTTCTGCCCTTTTTTTTGTATAAAATTGGTATTTCCAGCTGCGTGGGAGCCTTACCCCCTCCTATTTCCCAGCGTAACTTCTTAAACTAATGATTAGGAGGCTCATATTCGCAGCGAACATGAATGTTCAAGAAAAAGCATTCTTTCCCAAAAATAATTTTTTTTGTTTCTTGCGTCTCCATTTGTGCTACTGACAACTTTAAACAGGCGGGAAAGAGAAGAGCCCATTTTTGTCTTTACTTTTTATGGACTTAAGATTGCCACGATATTTCGTAGCACCAAATGGCAAATATACTAGTGTTTTTAAGCTAGCTGGAGGTCCGTAGCGAAGTTTCCTGGCGAAGGTATGCGATAAAGAAAAATTAAGCATGGCTGATAGCATGATCTCGCACTTGAAACCATAGCATAAAACGTGAGATATAAAGAGAAAAACCAAAACAATATATACAATATTATTCTTATAATAAAGAATCTTTAATTAAAAAAATAAAAAAGTTTATTTTTTTCATTTACCCGGCAATTTTTTTTATCATGTGCAGACCTGAGCTTTTCATGGCTACCTAATAAATTGTGTTTCTGTCGAGAAAAATCTCCGACAGGCCAGTTTATTTATCGGATTACCAGTGTCTCTTTGTCTAAAGGGTTTTTTTAGTGCCACTTGATGCTTTAGAAGATATTTTAACTTTATGATTTCCTGATCTAGTTTTATCTCTTTGCCAATCAATAACCATTTTTATAAGGTGCTACTGATGTTTCTCACAGAAGCTAATTAATTGCGGTACCCACACAGGGCTTGCCGTTACCGGCTATAAGATCTTTTTTACGCCAGATTTTACCAGATTTCATCATTTACATTGATGATTGTAGCGTTTTTGAAGAAAAAATATTTTCGTACCCGGAAAAAACTGTTATTTGAAGTAAAAAGCTACTTTTTTTTTATTTTTATATTTTTACCAATTTTCTGACAAAAAATTATCACTTTTCGCTACAAACAAATTATTTGATTAGACAAACGGCTTTAAATTAATTTTTGAATATTTAAAAGGTATGTATGAGATCGTCTACTTTGCAGAATCCCAGGGAACTAGCAGTATATTGCATAAGATGGCAAAACAAAAGCATCCATACTTCTCTTCTTTAATAATTGGTAAACGGCTTACTAAATTGAAGATGTCTGTTGGTGGTACTATCTTTTTTTCATCGTAGGAATATAGCGTCTTTGTTTAAAATAGTAAATATGCAAGCATAAGCTTTAGCGAGTAGGTGTCTTGCCCTCCATCGCTAATGCCAAATAACTGTTTCTAATTTTAGAGGGTTTTAGAGGATTCTTTGTAGCGCAAGTATCTTGCGCAGCAGCCGGCTTTGCGATTAAAATGATACCTCCTTGTATGGATTCATTATATGCTGCAACTTGCGTTGTCGTCGTTGCTAGCGTTGTATTAGTAGTTTGAGGTGCAGGCAGCTCTCGGGCTATTATGCAACTACATTGAGGTTGTAGCCACTACGTGATGATACGCATATATCTATACACACGCACACACACATACATGAACCACATATTCATACACAGCAGTAATCACTACACAGCAGTAATCAGCTACACAGCAGTAATCAGCTACACAGCAGTAATCACCTACACAGCAGTAGTCACCTACACAGCAGTAATCACATGAACACCAGCCCACAGATATACACACATGCGCACTCATGCCACTGCATCATCTCTCTTTAGGACACTACCGATACTTTCAAGTATTTTGACTTAAGAGAGCATCTTTTCTAAGCTGATAGTAGCATCAAGATTTCAACATTGGCTTCCACCAAACAATAGCTTCTAGTGCTCCATAGCTATCATGTCTCTGCCATCACACAGTGCTGAGCTTGTTACAAGGCCATTTTTTAATCAGTTACCTCCCAATGGCAGCTGAGGCTAATCTCTGCAGTGCAACTAAGTACTACTACTATTAAGTATTACTACTACTATTAAGTAATACTAACAAGTACTAAATACTGTGTTGAGACAAGAAAAAGGTGACGACCGCCGACGGTAGTCGCCAGTAATCATCAGGTGAGCCTTTTTACTACTTCACCCAAGAATGATGGTGGATCCCCGTCTTAAAGCCGCTGAACATTCTAGTATGCACACGACTGCTATTTCATTCCGGCTCGAGTACCTACCCCACCTTTGCAGCTTATGCAGGCCAGCTCATGCTTGTTGCTCTATTTACACTCTTTAGGCTGCTGTGTCATGCTAGCTTCTCCCGGTTTTTAACTCAAATATATATATGTATGAATATTGTAACTAGATGCTTTTATCAAGCTTTTCACTAACTGGGAGCGAGTGCTGCCGTGAGCGCGTCGCCTCGTCATCTTCATTCTGATTTTCACTCGTATAGCCCACAAGAGGGGAGTATCAGAATTGCCTTCAATGCTGTACTCCATTAATCATATGGTCCCTGTGTAGGTGATGAGTCACCTAAGTTTCTCTATTTCGCCTTGAACTTGGTTTTTATCTCTAGCCAATTGTAACTTACATTTGGAAGAATTCAGTTTGTGCAGGCGCTCCAATCTTTGGCGTAGCAACAAATGTGTGGAATCGATTCAAGAAAGAGTGTGCTACAATGAATATAGCATTCAGTATGACTAAGTTTGCCATTTGTATATCAAAGCAAAGTATGTGATTAGCCCTTTAAAAGATTGCTGTAGGTATAATTATGCAGGTAGTCTCTTATAGTGGTCTCCGTTTTTTCTAAGCAAGCGTAGCGTTAGATATAGCATTTTAGGGAGGTTGTGGTATATTTCCTCGTAAACCCCGCAATTTGCAATGCAAATGACGAGAATTCCTGATAAATATTTTGACTTTGTGTGTTATCCTAATGTGTTGAATTTCGATCTGATGCGGAAATGCTGTTTTAGCTGGAGAGTTTCTGTAGCTTATAGGCCACGCACATACCATCATCTCCAAGCTTGCGATCGCTCACCGGCACACATAATGCTCAAACACACACAGGCTTGCCGTCATTAGCAAATAACACACGACATCGCTATCACATACCCAAAAATACAACGCACACGCCATCACTGGCACATAACACGCACACACGCTCACAATCCCTCATTATTGCAGACCCGAACCACACACACACACACACATACTTGAAAATCACACACACATACTTGAAAATCACACACACATACTTGAAAATCACACACACACACATACATGAAAATCATACACACACACTTACAAACCACACACATACACATACGCTTACAAACCGCACGCACACAGCTCACCCCGCGCAATCATCACCCCTCCCTATAGATAAAAACATCCTCTCTTCCCTAATACATGATATATAATTATTGTGCTGATACTTTTGCCATACATATTTCTTTTTTGATGCTGAAATCTTCGCACACATTATTTCTCTCTGATTTTGTATTTATCATTACCGAAGCCTTGGCTGTTTCACAGACAGCTTCATTCATGTGTGTGTGTGGCAATTTTGTGATTAACACCAGTAATCGTGTTGCGCTCTCATACACAGTAACTGACACCATGGTAATACTTTTCTCCAGCATACATGTTACTGCAATGTAACTCGTGGAAATCCTTCATGTTTTCACGAATTCTTTGGTAGATTGAAGCACTAAAACGCTTCGTCTCATATAGCATTCTTCAACTTTTATGGGGTTATGTTTGATGCTTGGCTTTGGTAGTTTTTGCTTGTTCCTAAAACGATATTCTCAGTCTAAATCGTTTCTTGGTGAGTAATCATCTTCTATGCTTTTTTGAGATGCTTTTAATCAAAGCAATTTCGCTGCTTATCCTCTGCCGAGCTCCACCTTCATGTCTCTTCTTTGGTATCCGATGCTTTGTTTTGCTTCTTTTCCAGACTTTTTTGTTCATGGCAAGGTGATAGGGTAAGCTTTTTTCAACCGTCTCTTTGTTTTGATGATGTTTTCAGGTCTGTTAATAATTGAAGTTTTTTTTCCTCTGATGTTTTCTTAATATAGGGAGACATTCTTGGTATTTGAAAGAACCAGCAAAAATGCAATCGTTTCCTGGCGATTGCTGATAGAAATATAGACAGTACACTTTTAAGAGCACAATTTAATTCTGTTAGGTGAATTTCGGCTACTTCTTTTTGCATTTTAAAGGGAAAACATGGCGCTTTTCGACATTATACGGATATCCTCGTGATGTAACAGTGCTAGTAGCTTGTTTTTTTAAAGGTATGTTGCGGTGCAGTTCTGAAGACACTGTTTTTTATAATTTTTGTTTATATATTCTCGTTTTAGATAATTCTGAAACATTCTTCCCCCTAAAGTAGTGCTGCATGATAGTATTACTGCTGCTAGGGATTATTTTGGGTTGGATTTAAGGAGTAAAAATGCTGTATATATATCTATGGGTAAAATGAGATATTCAAAACAGTCCTTGTATTTCTAATTTTGCCTCCCTTCCACCATTTCTCTGCAATTTTTTTTATCACAAAGAAGTTCGTCATCCTCTTTATTAAGATTGGCTGGATTTTTTTGGTTATTCAACCTTGACATCTCCAGCGCTCGCTGCTTTTTTTTCTTCAAGAGAACTTTTTGTGATAAAATTTTGCTCTCCCTCACTACTATTAGCGTGCATGTCATACCCCTCTTCTCAAGGATTTTCCGACTCTTGTTCTAATGATTTTTTGCTAGCTTTTTGTCGTTGCCACTTATGTTTATCCCCTTTAGAGTATTTAGTGGCTAATTGGCATCCTTAATTTGATTTATTTTCATCAGTTTTCAACCTAGGGAAGAGCAATGCAGTTAGTCTCACTCCTAGTCTTTTTTTTATATTTTTCGTTTTGGTGGCTCGGTGGCAGCCCCATGGTATTATAAATGATATTGAAGCTGCTGCTCAACTGTGTACTTCGGATGAAATTGTCATTGCGTCGTGAAGACAAGCTCTTTTACGCTTCTCTCTGGCGAAGAAGCTGTCCCCTATAAAATTTCCAAGAAAAAGCCCAATAATGCTTTGATTATACTCTCGTGTTTCATTTATCTGAATATGTGTGTGCTGCTTCATGCCTGTTTACGGAAGTTTTCATGGGAAAAACATAAAATTTATATTTTCCCTCGAGATTTGCTCGTTTATTTCCCCAAAATGCAAGATACTAAGACTTCATCCTGGCCCTAATCTCATCAGGTGAAGCTTTAGCCCAAATTTTTATAATTATGGAAGAGCTTGCATCAATTAAGGCTTCTCTTGAGGCACTAGCCACAAAGTGTGCAAGTTTGCAATCTCGCTTTGAGGAGCTAAAGCATAGTACCGAAGGAAACCACGTAGACACTAAATTGGTGAGTGCCACAGGAAGCGGCTCAGGTGATACGATACCGCATTCATTATTAGAAGCTAAGTCCTCAGAGGCTTCTAAGACTTATGCAAATAACTTTGCTGAAGTAGAGAAGAGGGACACTCCAACACACGATAACTCTTGCACGTTTTTGAAAGCTAGTTCCAGCAGCGATGCTGCTTTGGTTAGCTCATCTTCGGAGCCAGAAACGGCTGAAACCTTGAATTCCATCGTTGCTTTAGAGAGCGTGTTAAACTTAGTTCATGAAGACATTATGGGATTGCTTTGCAAGCTTACAACTTTTCAAGTGAATCGGCAAATTTTGGCTTCTACCAAGATTGGCGTTGTCGTGGGTAAGCTAAGAAGTCACTGCAAGACTACAATAAGTGAACAAGCTCAGAAACTGGTTGACTCATGGAAAAGTAGTATAAATAGTGCTCCACAGGTGTCTGCAAATTCGACGATGAATGACGCCAACAAATCTGCACAAGAAGCTTTGCTAAACCACTCGTCAGAAGCTGCTAATAAACGCATAAAAACCCTTCCAAATTCTAGCCTGCCTAATAATAGTTCTATCGTATTGCAAGTTCAGGGTTCATATAAACAGCAAGCCTCAAGCTTGCGAATGGACGGAGTACAGGGTGGCAAAAAGGCTGAACTCCCTCCAAATCTTAGCCCTGCATACCTCAAGCAGGAGCAAGCACGCCGATCGGCTTCCACGGTGGGCATGGAAGTGCATGAACAAGCTGCAATTATTGCCTCTAAAGCTACTCCCCAGGCGACCTCATCTACCTCGACTTTACCAGTTAAGTTGACTCTAGATCGGATCCATCAGAAATACACAGGCCCAATGAGTGGAAATGAGGCGAGGGATCGAACCCGCCTAATGCTCTTCGCATGCTTTGCTCTCCGAATATTTGGCCCAATTGCTGGAGGCCCAGGTAGTCATAATGGTAAGTTCCTTTCGAATGATACTAAGTCTGATTTTTTACTGGAGAAAAATATGTTAAATTTCTCCCAACCCTCTCCTAATGTTCCAGATGGTCTAGCAGCTTCATTAGACGCTACTGCCGAAAACTCAACATGCTTACCTCAAGAAGAAGCTGCCTCTCCCCCATCAAAGATTGACACACTTGTTGATTCTGCGTCACAGCTTAGTGCTCGTCTTGAAGAGCTGCTCTTTAGGGAGTACTTTATAGCTAAACGTGACCAGAAGGCGTATAAGAATCAGCTGAAGAGCATACAGTGGAATCTTCGTGATTCAAAGAATGTCGAGTTCTATCAAAAGCTGTTATTTGGTGTAATTTCGCCTGAAAAAGCAGCTTTCATGACTTCCTCAGAAATGGCATCATCTGAAAAGAAGGACGAGCGAAAGAGATTACGTCAGGAGGCGCTGGAAGCCTGTCAATCTGACTGGGAACGCCGAAACATCACGATTAAAGATGGGCAATTTACCTGTTTCAAATGCAAAGGTTCGAAAACCTCCTTTACTCAAGCTCAGATTCGCAGTGCTGA
>JADHZB010001516.1:0-19942 GCA_015657535.1 Nephromyces sp. MM_2019 | reverse complement strand
ATTGTTCAGCATCACACAGTGAGGGCTCTCACTAGTGTGACGGACCAATGCATCTAATATCAAAAATATGTTTATATGCTTTGTTGGGTTCTTTGAAAATATTTGCTATTTAGATGTATGATTTAAATAATTATGTGAGCTAATTATTTTGAGATACTGCTTGTTGTTTACGTAGGCGTGTACTGCCGAATCTTGCTATTGAGATTGATGCATGATCTGATATGCTCTCGTTCTTTGTGTTTGAGTTAGCAGCATATTCCGTTTATGATAGTGGTTGACTTCTCGTTTTTTTCAGCGCTGCACTAGCCTAGCCTGGTTTGCGGTATCCCGGCGGCTGCCACGTAGGCCTGCTCACACAGATGGCCTAGCAAACACAGCTGGTGCGTATTATGGTAACACCTAGGGCACGCACTCTGCTTTCTCCGTAAGCTGAGGTAAATAGGTGGCGACATCACATACGGGGTGCACAACCAACCTGATGCTACAGGTAATTCCATTCGACCGATAACTTCCTGAGGCAAGGCACTAGATAGTGTAAGTGCGCATACTGCAAGCTAAACACTCTTTTGTGATACCGCAGGGCTACCACGATCATAGCTACTAATTCCAGCAGCGTCCCCCAGTCATCATCAAAAGCACTTCATACAAATCCCAAACCTATCTACGGCTAATCATTGCTTAAGTATTGCTAGGCCTCTATTCAGTAAAAGCAGCTTAGAGTGAAAAAATACACTTTAGGAGTGAGGCATTCGGAGGAAACAAATAAAAACAACAGCCGCAATATACTCCCAAAAAACCCGGCGGATTTCACCGTTAAGATTAGTCCACCTCTATTCGAAACAACCGTTCTCCCTAACTTGAACAAATCAGTGATGTCAAAACTACCTGGTATAGGAATATTCATTGCACTTTGAGCAGCAAATCCTGATATGAGATATATCAGCAACCGTGTTAGCATGCACATGATCAGCAAAGTGTCTAACACCTCTGCACCTAACTTGCTCTGCGATAAGCAAAAGAGCGTATATCAAAAAACAACTTGATCGTCGCACTACCGGTATTTGCTCCAAGGGCTCAAGCTGCACAACTGTCACGAACTTTTAGCGACCGTTGTGACCCTTCGGCATCTTGAAACCAGAAGTCGATATTCTAATAGGGAAATTATTAGCGGTAACGTTTCAGATGGCAACATAATCGCATTTTAAAGTAGGTAAAAACGATATCTCCCTTGGAAGGATCTACGCGTGCTAGGTTGGCACAAGATTTATATTCATGAAGGCTAGATTGCGAGGCAATAGCGCGTTGAGCGTCAAGGATTTCATAATTCATCAGAAAAATTCTGAATAAACGGATAAGAGCCTCTCTTATCTATTTAGTCGACTTAATTCATCAAGAGAAAAGTCTCAAAAGCAATTTTTTCTGACACTTGAAAATATATAACGCTAGCCGATTATTGTGCCAGACAGTAGTAAACGTAGTTATTGTCACTAATTGACACCAGCTCTGCTAGCGAAAGAGGCGCACACTCTTGAATAAGCATTTGTCATAAGGAGTCATCAATGTTAATTTTTATGCCTCTTGTTAATAACTGGGAACTACCTTATAAGCAAACTGGAAGAACACGCATTTTCCATAAGATGCGCAAGACAAAAAAAAACAAAATCCGTTTCCGCATAAGCATTGCAGTTATATCTCATCCATATCAAAGGGGTCAAGCTCAGGATAATCTCCAACGCTGACAAACTGTGGAAAACTCCAGATACCGTAACGAGGTCCCTTGCAATCAAAAAGAGTTAAGTTATCTTCCCTTCCATCCGTATTTCCTAAGGGTTCATCAAGGGCTACCCCTGAATACAATGGGGTGACGTAATAACATATACCGTTAAAGGTATTAGAAAATTATCAAAAGCAACGCTTTCAAAGTCAAAAAATGACCGCAATTTTTCCAATTTTAAAAGGGTGGCCTATTCCTAAATTTACAACTTCAGCTGATGCTTTAACTCTTAAAACTGTGTTATCGCGCAGTGCAGCCTAAAGCACGTAAAACATTCTTTTGCATAGCTATAAATGACAACTTAGAGCTCTTCCCTTATAACCTCCAGTTGAATTCCAAAGCAGTAAGTCTACTATAATTCAGTAATTTGCATAAGCAATACGAGGCTTTTGATACTGAGACTATCGTTTCTTCACGCTTGCGTAACAGAGAGGAAAATTTTGTTCTGGTAAGATCGGATCTAGGCCACACCATCTATTCTTAACACGTAAAAAATTTGGAAACACCTCGAAAAATAACAAAGGCTACGCGTCAGGTGATGATGACATGATTAAAATCCTCAGAAACCGAAGCACACTCGCGGTGATTAAGCAGCGAAAAAGTACTTGAAGATATACTAATGACGGTAAAGCATAAAAAAAGAGTATACGAACCAATTATGATATCTTGCTTTAATCTGCTTTTGTCGTGATCATCCTCGTACTTCATCAATCTCAATTTTCTTGCTATGGTTGTATCACGCCTTACAATCTTTACGACACCTCTTTTATCACCAGGGCCAACAGAACACCTTGAACCTAATGGGTAGGCTTCCATAACCTCTTCCAGAACTTGATTCGCGCTAGATGCAGCTAATTTCTGGTCTTTAGCTTCGTGGTTAACATGCTTAGCTTTATCTCTCATTTCCTTTAGAAACTTGCGCATATTAGTACCCCTCTTAGCATAGGTTTCTTCAGATATAACATACTTCGTAGAGGGATCGTCTAACTCTGCACTATCATCAACTTTCATACCACTATTAGCAGAGATATCATTTATGTGGAGCTGGCTTCCAGTAGCGCACGCGTAATACGCTAAGGTTTCTGAATCATGTAAAAGAGTTTTAGAACCACCTTGTGTGCTATCTACAAGATAAAGTTCCATTGAAGAAGGAGATGTTCCAGTTTTTCGATATAGCAAATCTTTTACCTCTGAAATTGGAGCACCTAATGGAAGCCTAAGCTCTGCAAAACGACGCCCAGGATAACTACTGTGGGTGATATCCACAGAAATATGTGTAGCACCTCCTTGGTGAGCCGCCATTCTTGGATTACGTAATTCTTCTGCAATATGGAAATATCTTCAGTGACGTTAGATTATCTCGCGCAAGCTCAATTAATTTGATATGAGCGTCCATGAGGAAGAGACGGTAATAATTAAAAAACAAAAGACGTAAGCAATCAAAAAATATTCTAATACCATCTGGAAGGTAATTCATAGGAAGTCACTGATTCTGCAAGGCAGTCCATATGATATTTCGTGTAGACAAAAGGGATGGATGTGATGGGGGGAGTCTGTGTGTGGGGATTGTATATATGGGGATTATGCGTGTGCGGAACTTGTGTGCTGGTATTAAGAATCGCTTCAATACGCTATATATAGTGAGACTTCACAAATTTTTTGGGTTTAAAAAGTAGAGGCTACGCTTGTGAATCTTAGTTCATTTGTTTAAATACCTTAATGAAGTTCTCAGAACAAAATTGGTTTAGCATCCAGAACCAGGCGAAAAAAATCTTCGCGCATGTTTTTTAGATAAAAAAGTATCGGATATAGGACTTTCATACATTCCCTATAATAAAAACAGTCATATATGCAGAGTGAAGCTACAGGATTGATAAAGCATTGAAAGATACTTTTTTAGGCACCCAGCAAATAAGCACGGTATGCAATGCAGTTTACTTTCAGATGAAGTTGATAACTCAAAATGATATTGCAGATATGTGGAAGTCTATTACCATGACGAGTTCATCAGCTAAGTCAAGCGGGTGAGCGTGTTCTGATTTTATTTAGTAGTTCATGGGGCCCTAAAGTATCCTAGTATCTTAGCTTTTAAACCTAATGCAGAGAAAGCTAGGCAAGAAATTAAAAAATTGTAAAATTAGATAAAAAAGACTTCACCAGAGGTCTTTCGATCATCTCGGAAAGAAATTTCAAGACCAACACTTATTCATAGGGAAATCGTCCATAGAGTGGAAGCTATGAAAGGGGCTGAATAGGACTAGCAAAAAAATTCGCCTAGCAGCATCAATTTTATAATTTAATAGCCGCGTGTCCTACCCGTTCAGGCATTCCTTAGCCATAAATATATGAAATATTATAACTTTATACTTTGACCGTAATAAGAGCATACGAAAACCATGTTTAAGTGCTTCAAACAAGCAAAAAACGTGTAATTCATAAAGAAAAAGAGGTAACATTTCAAACAGTAAGCTTAGTATAAGCAGCAGCTCATAAAATTCATCGATAATCACAATTATAATAACAACAGAGGTATGCGCGATTGTGCCCATCAAAAATCGTAAAAAGCTCTCAGAAAGAAATTTCAGTCATCAAAGATTGCAAAGAAGTAAAGTGAAAAAGGCGATAGGAACCATCACCCCCAGGTCAAAAAGCACTCAGGAAGTAAACGACTGTGAAGACAGTAGAAAAAAGTGAAATATCTTTTAAAGCAACACCATAAAAAGCTCTATTTTGACTATAGGAGAGTTATTAGGGCATTTTATAGACTCATAATCAAATCCTCGAATCAATTTTGCAGGACAATTATCACCAATCCATTGAAACATGTGCGTGACAGGGTACGAGTCAAAAAATAGGCGTTACAGTGAGTATCAAAAGGGCGTGAAATAGATTCTTTCATCACCATAAGCGAAATGCGGCACTAGCCTATGCGGTTATGCAGCTGACGCACACGAAACTTTGTACAGGTAAGGAAGGTAAACACAGCAAATAGATAAAATGAATAAAAAACCTACTATGTTCACAACAATATTCCACCTCACCTTCAAGTAAGCCTCAAGCTTTAAAAAAAAACCCTCACACTGATGCTGTAATACAAATCAGCAATTAGTTTGCATGGATGTTATTCTCCGGTAGCACAATCTCAATCATCTATTCCATTGCTCTCTTAATACTCAGGCAGAGTGTATTGCGAAGACTTCGATCAAAGGAGCATATTCGCTGTCACTTTCTGCACCCACAAAAAATTAACGTTTATCATAATATATATAGATCGCAAATAAAGTGCACCACCTGCCGCTAATAGCAGTTTAACCGCCATTTGCAAAAAATTCTCAAAAATGCATCTAACTGCAGAGCTGCATTCAACGATATGACTACTGGCTTACAGCAAATCATAGGATCTTTTCACAACTAAGCCGCGGCGAGACATATCATAGAGATCAACATAGTGCAATCAGAAAGAAAACCCATAAGTATGTGTACTAATGGCTTTTTGTCTATCGCCCCATAAAAAAGTGGTAAGCATGAAAGGTCTTCAGTGTGAGCAGCAATGCATTTCTACAATAAACTACGTCGACACCAATAAAAGAATCACCAAAATCAGCTAAACTGCTGGATTGTCAAATCTATCTTTCAATTATACCAAGTTAACGCTAATTTTCCATCCAGATCTCAAAGATGAAGCCATGATTTTACAAAAATAAGAAAAATACGAGCCAGAACCGATAAGTCGTAAATTGTGCGAGCATTTTTGATGCCTCTAGCGCCACTACGTACCGCAGAGTAACCCAATTTTTATACTAAAGTTGAAGCAAGAGGACACAGAACATATTATATAACAATGAATTGCATTTCAAAGGTAGGTTTTTGGGATAAAGCCCTTAGTATCCTTTTGCCTTGAATCGTTGACCTACTACTGTCCCAGCCGCTGCAATAATCCCTAAGGAGCCCAGAAGCTTTAGGCGTAACTTAAGCCATGGTAGCTAGGAATAACTCAGCTACGGAGAGACGTTTGTAATAACAAAAAATAGTCAATATAGTGGGGAACAGAGGAATTCCTAAACCTTGAAACCTACTGCATACGGGGAAACAAATCAAAGTTCTGAATATTGATAATTTTTTAGGGTGTGGGAATTTATCGGGTAATGACATATGATGGGTTGAATAAGCTGGTGCTTGATGATAATCGCCGGGCTGGTATGATTAGTGGCGTAGTAACAGGACGATGGTCATTGCATCATCTTGCACACTTACACGGGGTAGCCAGCTGTGGTTCATTAGAATATCCCTCCAAGGGTTGCCACTTAGGCTACTGTGGTTGAAAAGGAGAATCAAGCGTGCAGGCGTAAAAATATGGCGGGCTCAACCCGTACTGCGTAAATATCTGGGGGATCCACAAGCGTACTTCATTGCACCCATATTTTAGTCAACGAATGGAATGACGAACTGCTTTGGCGATTAAAAAACTGCATAAGCCTGCTACTACCTTAAGACACACGTAATCATTGGTTTCAAACGTTATCGCATGAAGTTACCGCGTGTGCTGCGTTCACGGTGACTACCAGTCTATTTAGATCCGTTATTCACGGTGCATGCGTCGCTGAATTGTGTGTATCGGTGCATTGAAAGCATGCTGAACCTCTACTGCAACGAAAATCAATTAAACTGCTTAAGTACTGTTCCTATAGCTGACCTGCGTGCTCAAAAAGCCTTCTTAAGCCCAAAAATCAGCGCACATGGGACGCCCGGTACGCCCAGTAATCTAAGGCAGTGTTATACGACCCCCACGGGGGGAGTTCATTCCTGAAAGATTTCGCCCGACGGAAAGGTTTAGACGTTGCTAGCATCACTAGCTAGTTCTCAGGTGTATTCATTAATTGGGAAGATGGCTTGTTCCAAATATATAGGAGGCTGCCCGTCTGGCTGCCATAACGAGTGATGACACGGCACGTTTTCGATAAGTAACGTAGTATTAGCTCCTGAAAACTGCCTCTAAAGAAGAAGTACTTGGTACCAGAAGTTATACATTAAGCACTAATTCAATCCTCTGCGCAGCAATAGGAGGAAATTATGGTACAGTGTTGGTAGCATGGTACTTCATTGTAACACAGCTGCTTTTAAAGTCTTTTTTTTAATGGCTAAAAAAACACAGAAGTTTGCTCTCCTTTTGTGGACGGAACTACTTTAACTGACTTTGGTTCCTTGGGACGAAAAACAGTGATATGCAGGCAAAGGTATTGTGCATTGTCTAAAAAGCTAAATGACTCCCTTCTGCTCCTTTCATAATATATACAAGATTCACTTGAGGTTCGCCTGTTTTGCAAACAAGTGAAAATTCTTACTCCACACAGCGTGCTTGCATCTTATAAACTCATTACACGGTGCTCACGCTGTCAAATGTGGGGAAATAAACGAAAAACTCTGCAGCTTTTCTCATGCATCAGCAGCACGCGATTTTTCGCTTGCTTGAACTGTAAGGAAATATAAGATATGCGTCCGGTGCCGCGGTGGTGCTCATGCTCAAGGCATGCCCTAGAAGCATAAAAATACTTACGCATGCTGATCTGAAGACATTGCTCGTAGCTTATGCAGGTAAAAATTGCTAGCGGCACCATTAGGCAGGCTATAGAAAGTGCTTGTAGAGGAGTAATAGAGAGCTTGTAACATTTAGAGTTCTCTTTCATGATCTGCATTAGCCATGGATTTTCACTGGGATATCAGAAAGCTTTTCGGGATGCAAAATTGTTACCTGAAGAATCAACTGAAGATTTTTCAGGCTAATAGGAATGAGACAGCTATTTTCTAAAAGCTCATATAACTAAGCACCCTCACGTCCTGGCATTCTTGCTTTTCCGTGCCACTCTTCTTTTGAGTAAAGACACAAAAAAATATACGTAATACTAGAGCACGCTGTAGAAAGCTTTGTCCTAAGAATGTTGATTCTAGGTCACTACCCTCGGATTGAGATAAAACCGTTAAAAAGCCCAAATTCAGGTAGCTAAATTGAAGGAATTTATCACGAGCCTCAGTATAAGCCCCAACTTTTGGGTATAACGCATAAGCACTGATATATATCTCTCTGATTTTATCAACCTATCCCAATGTAGCTAGAAAATCTAAAAGTACTGCGGAGGACATAACAATGTCATGATATGACCTAGGTTCGTGCTGATAATCTACTATATTCTCCATACTCCTTGCTTTTCAGGTCGTAACAGGGTTGTGCAAGTATAAAAACAGCTGCGGAGTAGCTCCAGAGCTTTCTCATTACCAATGCTTTGTGGCAACTTAGGACTAAACTGCAACGGCGAAACTGCCTGGGAAAACGGAGACGGGGAAATTCTCCAAAAAAAAAATCATTCGAAGAACACTATAGTTCTGCTTAGCTATTAGATGGTTACTTTAAGAAAGTTGGATTGTCAAAAAATTAAGCATGATAATCAAATATAAGCAGATTTTAATTCAATGATATATAAGGAACAGCCATGTACGCGTTTAGAAGCCGCAGCAATGAGCTTTGAAAAAAATCGGCAATGCGTCCAACTAGAAGAAAGGATTCAGCCGCATAAAGAAGAGAAAGTAAAATTGGGGAAAAGAAGGCTTTGTTGTCAAAATTTGGGCCACTGGCTAATAACTTCAGTATGCGTCACACGAAACTAGTATAGGAACATAAGAAGCACATTTTTGTACCATCTAATGAGAAACTGGTGAGTTATTGCAACTTGGCTTTATGCATCTGTTTACCTTTGTATTTGACTGCTTAGACAGCCGTATATGGGGTTAGGGATTTTCCATAGCGAAGTCAATGGCAGGGCGACAAACCGGGCCTGTTGGCAGGATTCACCATAATGATACCCATAATAGGAGAAGCCTGTACTAACGTGGAAAAAACAAGGAGATTACAGTATTTCAATCCTTTAAACTTAGCTTTTCCATGATTTGAGCTCACAGCTATCTAGATGAACTTTCTAGGTTTAACAAGCCATTATACCCCAAAAGGACTTATTTGATTGGCCGAACCGGTTGGAGCTAAACGAATACCTATATAATTCGAGACTAGTCGAAATCGAAACCACAAAACTTATGCTAGTCCAATCTCATGTGGCTTTGCAAATTGAATTCCACATGCTCAGAACGCGCTGGACTTAAATTGCGAATCTTAAAAAAAAGGCTGCAGTTGATTAGCACGATGTATAAAGCACATCACTAGGTTGAGCAGCTTAGATTTACCCTGATTATAGTGTCAATCCAATAGTTGTCACCAAAATGCCGCTCCTGAATTTGGCATTTCGAGGGTAAACGTAAGTCTCAAAGCATGTCCCTCTTTAGCGATTACACGGCTAGTAGCAAGCACTATCTAGATTTATCAAGCCACCAAAATAACTAAAAAATATTGCAAGGCTTGATAAAAAAATGGATTTTACTGAAAAAGCCTTCTGTTCGCCACGAAATACTCAAAGTTTTGTTTTATCTTCACAATGCGCTTCTTTTGGAAAAATATGAAGAAGAAACCCAATTCAGTAGCGCTAAGCATACAGAAACCGCATTTTTTGCTATTAAATTAAGAGAACAGCAATAACTTAAGTGAAGAAGATAATGAGGAGAATAAAGACAATGAGGAAACAAGGGTGCGGTAGCACAAACTGCGAATTCGAGCTGAGAGCCCAATTCAATACAGAAAAATTGCTCACATGCTGTAACTCAGCTCCCCAACATGAATCCAAGAATTATCGTTAAACACGAAGGTCTAGGCAGAGCAACAGCAGAATGACGGTGGCATATCTCTTAAAGCTTCAATTAGCAATTAAAAGCAGCATGCATCTTGAAAAGCGCAGTTTCGCAATTTGTAAGGGCTTTTCCTTTTCAGACGCATTTAAGAAAGGCAACAAAGCCCATAACGTGGAATTTCTCGTGAAACATTTCTGGGTGACTACAGGGCTGTTCTGCCATCGAATTACATCCTACCAAGAGCTTCCAATAAAAACTTTTTGCCTACAAAGTAGACCTCTGTGAAACCTTAATCTTGCTAACGTTCCACTAAAATTATGGCACTAATGTTCTTGACTGAACTACAGAATATTGCAGAATTTCTTCATAAACATTGTTGAAAGCATCAAAAAACGGCATCGCCTGTACATTTGCCTTTAAATAATGCTGAGTGCGGCTTGCCTCATTCGGGACCAAATTTTTGGCATGTCTTCAGTGTTTCTCTACGGGTAAAACGCTAACCTCATGCTCTCAGCCACCAAAGTATTTCATTGCATATCAGAAAAGGATTCTAAAATTTAAGGAAATGGATGGGGAATTGATTACTAAGATGGCGAAGAAGACTAATATGCAAATGGCCGAAAAAATGCACATTGGTTTTGAGGCAATGAAGCTTGCATTTATTAGCGAAAAACATTAAATATTTTTAGATATGTTTGGATGGTATATTTTAATCACAATCCCTGCGCATGACAATACTTATCCGTCAGAAATAATCGCTATCTTCGTGCATCCTGGAATTCTAGAGCTCTTTTCGGGAGCGATTCATCAACAGCAGTTTGGAGTAGGCAATTTTTTTTTAGAAACAAAAAAACATTTTTCATTATTATAAAAAACTTCACACAAAATGCAGATTCACCTCAAAGTTCTCACTTAGTAACACCCCTCGCGCCTATGCAGGCATCGAAGACAAATTTCAGGAATAAAAGGCCTCCGCATATCAAGTTTTTCTACTACTTCAAGCTAAGAAAAGATGCATCTCGTTCCGTTGATTTTCAGAAAATTTCTGCTTTTTAAAAATTAGTGATGTGCGTATTAGAATACACTTTGAGAGGATTCTCTTAATAATTTTTACAAGGCTGCCGCTGATATATCAAGGAGATCGACCGCTGGAAAGGAAAAATCAAATATTTGCTTCTGAAGCTTCTTCCCATTATAGCAGAGAGACATGTATATATATGTATATATATCGCAATAGATACATACTAAATGACTGGCGCGTTTATTCCTTTATAAATCAAAGGCAGATTGTTTACGAGAAAGTTATTTCATCTTCAATTCATCAAATAGCGCCTCGCAGCGAATAATGGAATTTGCGCCTCCTAACAGTCATCGTCATAATCTACCTCCGTCTGAAATAACATAAAGAGAAACAGATTAATGCAACCTCCCCACGAGCACACAAACACCACAATGAATACACTAAAAATACCCAAGTGTGAAGAGCGAACAAATAAATGAGCAAAAATAGCGCGATCAACTCCGTATAAAACTTATCGAATAGCGAGCAGTAAATGAATGACAGAACCAAGAAAATCGAAGCAAACAGTGTGAAACTCGGTGTTTACATAATTTGCCACCAAAAAATCAAAATAGCCTTATTATATTATGAAAAGATGAGAAATTGTTTGGAAAACGTCTGATCGATAAAACTCATACTATAGCACTAAAATTAAATACATTCAAAAGCTCTGTTCACGTCATGAAAAGGCAGAGATGCTAGGAAAATGATCAAGTCAGAAAAAGTTTCGCACACAAAATCTGAGGAAAAAGCCAAGGATGGCAAAATAAGTAAATCAAAACAGCAAAAGAAGAGCCTTCTGCGTAAACTTCAGTTTGGTCAGAAATTAGCTGCGCACAAAAGTGTTGGTTTAGTTTGCAAAATCCGAAAACAGCCTCTGCAGTGAGAATGCAGATGAAAAAGTAGCAAAATCGCACTTTTTGCTACAAAAAATAGCGCAAAAACGTAGAGCAGCGGAGAGCTCACAGAAATACAAGCACTTTAGTGAAAGTATTGGCGTTCATGTTTCTGAAGAAGATAGAAAGCAATTTCCATCTTAAAATTTGTAGCATTTTATAGGCTAATTAAAAGAAAGGCGGGAAAAAATCAGCTTTAATCTGTTGGAAGATTCCTATAATGCATGTCGTGCAGAAGAATGCAGGAAGCAATCAAGATTAAAAAAAAAGCTTATCATAGTTGAAAATGAGTGCATAATAATGCCACCAGCATGATAACACCTTAATAATAACAAAACCACAACGCCACCACCACACTACCACCACACTACCACAACACCATACCAGCTCTTCTATTTGAAAGGAGCTACAGCATCTACGAGAGAAAACTTCTCAAAATACAGAACATTCTATGAAGCAGCACACACAGGATACCAACATCAACATGCCAACACAAGAAGCGAACCTAAATCGAACTGAAAAACTTCACAGCAAGAACTCATACAAAGCTACTATTTAGTTTTTCAAAATTGCGTTGAAATTATCGCTTCTAGCCCTTATTTCCTGCTCAACTTCACATAGATAGTGTACATACAGCGTAGCGCAGTCCCACACACACAAGGGCCAAAACTTAGAGATGTAAATGAAGCCCAAACAAAGCGGAATTTGCTCAAAAGAACGACACACAAGACATACAGATAGTGGTTTATTAAAGAGGGCGAATAGCAAGAGGAATATGCTTCAAACTGCACACACAGGATTCCATGGTGTAAGCGAATATAAGTAGTTATCTACACTTTGACTATTAGCTGGGCTCATCACATATAATCAACACACAGAATGCCTACACTGCTTATACTTCAAAAATGCTTGAAAAAAAAAGATGTTAAAAGGGGGGTGCCTGTGGTTCAAGAAATAAATGATGTGCATGTGGTTGCGTATGTGTGTGCGGTTGAGCATGTGTGTGTGGGTGCGTATGTGTGCGTGGCCGTATCTCTGTGGGTGCTCATATCGTATCTCTGTGCATAATTTTCGAATATATACAGGCATACTTATCCACCCATCCACCACCATATCAACACACAAAACACACACAACACACATACACCACAATTCCCTAAGACACATTTAAAGAGTACCTCATGATGATCCACTAGATTTCTTGGGCTCAATTCCCCTGGTTGACCGCCAGAGCTCTCACTCTGCAGCCTCATATCAGCCACAAAAGTCTCTGATGAAGTGTGAAGATTGCTATCTTTAGCAGCCTCTTTGACTGGGTCTAGAGCGCTGTTAACCCGCAAATCTGTGAAGCTGTTCAAACTTCCATCATACACTGGAGGGTCCATCCAATCGAGAGAGAAGGATACGTTGAACTTGTGATGAATCACCTGTTTTTGAGCGAAAAATGAGAGATTTTATCTACAGAGAGAAGAGGGAGTTAGAGGTTGTGAAGAATACTCGTTGGTGAAGTGTGTGTGTGTAAAAGTGTACAAGAGTGAATTAGTTACGTGAAGATCACTTCATGGTGTGTAAAAGCGTAGAAGAGGAAGCCAGCGGTGTAATCAATAAGGCAGTGGTGTGTGTCGAAGTTTAAAAGAGGAAGTTAGCGGCATGAAGACCAGTCAATGGTGTAAAAGTATAAGAGAGCAAGAAGCCTTCAAATCAAGTAGCTCCCAGTGTGAAGATCACTCAATAAGCTAGTGATATTCCAGGAATAGCTAACAAATTCAACCGCTTAACAGCAAACTCATACACATTCAGTAACCTATAAAAAAAGCTGTAAACTGTTTTTTTCCAGAGAAACACACAATATGTGTAAAGAATGAGAGAGAGATAGGTTTCTCTGTATGAAGTAGTAGGTTGATGAAGCAGGAGTGAATTATACCTATTAATTGAGAAAAGTAGATAAATTGATGCTCTTTCCATACCGCTTTTAGCGGAACTTAAAGCAAAGAAGAAGAAACTGAAGTTTCCATTTGATTTATCTTCAAATCATAAAGAGGAAGGAGAAGAAACTGAGAAAAAAGTTCAATTTATCAAACATACTGTGCGCACACACATACATGGAGACAACCACATAAACACACACATGCAGGGACACACGTTCTAGCACTTACACAAATACACACACACACACACGTATATACCATGTGAAAAAACCTTGAAACTGGCCGTCTCAAAAAGCAGGATCATAAGATTATTTACACACAAATAGTGGGTGTGTTTGGCTCTTGCCATCGCAAAGCCGTATTACAGAGATATATTATACTTGGGTCTTCAGTAAGGAAAATGCTTTACTTAGGCTATTTATGGGGGGTACACGATACCAATAGATATTTCGCACACAAGACCTCTGGGAGTTGCCTTGCTTCTACTAAAAGCAAGTCTTACTAGGCCCATGAAAAAGCAGTTTTCCTCTATATAAATCCCCATAACTAGTAGAGTAGAAAGATTTTCCTCAAAAAGTCGAGTTTTTGATGAGAAACACGCAGCTTCTCTGTTAAATGAAGCCATCTGAAATCATCATTTTAAGCAGCAAGCGATCATCAGCAAAAAACTCGAAAAAACGTTTCTTCATTTCACGCTATGAATAGAACGAACAGGGTTGCTTCCAGCTTAGCAATAGCCGTGAAACAGCATGTGCGTGTGCGTGTGGGTGTGCGTGTGTGTGGGTAAGTGTGTTACTGTTTTTGCGGGTACATGTATGGGCGTGCGTGCTCCTGTGTGTGCACACACGTATCCGGGTACCTTAACATGTGTCAGCATGTACATCATGCATCTGGCCCTCAGAATCCGGGTGTATGTCCGTGGTCAGACTGAATATGCAAATTTTCCAAAAAACAAAATACATACACACCTTCTCAGCACTGCCTCGAGATACATATTTCATCACAATGTATCGCTCGCCACCATCTTCTACTGGGGATAAATAGAAAAGTTCAATAGAATCCGTTAAAAAGACGTGATTGTTCTGCAATACCCACTCAGCCAATGAATCTTCATCTGTTTATCAGTAAAAAAGAAGAAAGTAAAAAAACGGGTAAATTCTGCTACTATAGCGTGTGTGTGTGTGTGTGTATTAACAAGAAACAGTGTGAAGAAGTGGGAATATCTTCAGCTTAATCACAGGCATTTGGACAAGTCTAAGTTCGCAGAAAAAGTTGAGATAAAGCAAGGAAAAAACAAATTTGTGAAGTATTATCAGCAAAGTTCATCGAGAATACTGTGGAAAAGGGGATATTTCAGCTGTCTCGATAGCGTATGTGTGGGAAGGAAGAGCTATAGATAGCTACAAGTGAAACCAATTTTGCTCAACCCCAAGCAATACACAGTAAAAGGTTCGAAAAAAAGGAGCTTCCGAGGCTTCATGGCAGCCTCAGCTATCAGCTACGTATAAAAAGATAAAACACATCCAAATTAGAGAAAAAAAGTGTATTAAGCAGCTACTCAATCATGAGGACGAAGAAAATAGGGGCAAAAGTACACAAAACCAACATACGCATCAACAGACACACCAACACACGTGCTGCTGGCGATATGTTAAGCACATACGTGTTAAAAGGCGTTATCTGAAGAAAAAATACTGCAAAGGTTCCATTTCTCCATCAAATTCAAAATCTGAAGCATCTTATATATGAGTGCGTGTGCGCTTCGTCTCTCTCTATCAGTGCGTGCTATGTCTCTCCATCTGCATGCTTTGTCGCACTCTTTCGGTTTGTGTGTGTGTGTGTGTGTGTTATCTCTATCCTTCTATATGTGTGTTAACCCTCTCTCTTTCTCTAGCTATTCCCTTAAAACGGAAAAAATTCTATTAACACAAACAGCTCAGATCCGCTAGTATTTCACGCCTAGAAACTCCTCCACAACCAAGCAAAAGGATGGATCTTCTAGTAGATCTTCAAGCCTACAAAAAACTCCACTACTTTCCAAATTTTCACGCCTCCATAAAAAGCATCAATATGCCATCTTAAAACCTCAAGTTACACACATAAACTAGTAAATTTCCCAAAAATTCGCAAATCTCAAGGAAAAATCATCATCTTAACACAAGAAAACCAACACTAGGCTTACCTGAAATCGTTGACGGGATACCGGAAACTTTGATATAAGTTGATCGATTATCAAGCTTAAATGGGCTGTGCTTAACAGGCAGTGGTGGTTTCAGAGAAACCGCTTCATTTAGAGCCTTAAAATAGGAAAATAGGATAAAACTAGCAAGTTTGGAAGGAATTTGCTTGGTGTATGTCGGTGTGTGTGTGTGTGGGTTGGTATGTGTTAGTGCTTCTATTAAAATATAGCAGATTAGGCAAGAACTCATCTTCACAAGGGGATTACAGAAAAAATCACCACAGGTAGCCTCGGCGTGTGTGTTTGTGTGAGTATAGACAGAAACTTAAATTATTACATTCTTTTGGACACAGCGTGGGTGCTGTGAATCATGCACGAGTCTTATTGTATGTGTATGGACACAAATCAAAAAATTGCAGCACACACGTTTTTTGCAACTTGGGCACACCAAGATTATCTCAGCATGCGTGTGTTAAAAATAATCCGCACATACAGAGCAGATAACGTTCATCATCTTCATCATAATTTCAATACGCAAAAAACGTGTGCGTGAGAACAGGCTGTAGAGTAAAAAGCAGGCAAAAACAACTAGATCTCAGCTGTAGCTTTGATATGAAAACTGACATCTTCAAATCGAAAAAAAATGCAAGCAAAGCTGACGATAATCCCATGGAATCTACAATAGCTTACATCTTCAAAGTAGAAAAAAAGCACACAGTGAGAGAGTATATAGAAGAGAATTTTTTTATGAGAAAAAGAGGAGAAAGAGAATCTTTGAAGATGATTTAAAAAAGGTGACGCACACACACCCATAATTTCTGTTTATCCTGCTCCAGAGAGGGCTTAGCATTCGTTTTTTTCTTATCTTCAAGAGAATTTTTAGTAGTTGAAGGCCTCTCATTCACTGAAAAACAGATGCAAAGTTGAGAAACACACACATATTCTATCATCAGCCACTAGCTGAGAGATTCTCAATGCTTTTATAAACGAGAGAGAAGAGACAGAATAGACTGAGCGCAGAGAACGAGATGGCATATACAGTAGATATTACGGCTACTGCAAAGAGAGAGAGAAGAGAGATGTAGAAGCAGCTTACACACGTGGTTTTATTCGCTAAAATGCACGCAGTAGAAGAGCTTACCAGAGTATGAAATATACTCACAAATGTAATGCGCCGAAACAGCAAGAGAAACTAGCTATTCTAGCTACAAAAAAGCAAAGAAATGTAGTACAAAACAATGGAGAAATTCACTCAAAAAGAGGGAATCCATAGAATGTTAAAGCCTTGAAAAGATCCTCCAAAATAATGCATTTGAAGCTCCTGCAGAGCTGAACTAAAGCCTAGTGTTTGCGAGCCAGTTGGTAGGCACCAAATCACACACTAGAGTCTAATCCTGCATAGTATAAGGCTGGTATCCAAGAATTGAGTCTAACCCTGCATAGTCTCAGCCTAGCGTCTAATCCTATACAGTCAAATCCTATACAGTTTCAGCCTAAATTCTACTCCAGTTAGCAGGCTTTACACACGCACACACTCTCAAACAGTCAAACAAGAGAGCGAAGCCTTCTCAGATGAAGCAGTTTAAGTATGAAGCCTCAAAAAACGCCTTTTTCGCAGCTTCAAGTAAGAAAATGAAGAACGTGAAGCAGAAAACCACAAAAAAGATAGATTTTTGCAACACATAAAAGCATTATGATTGCTATATGGCTCTGCAACTAGCGCAGGATAAATATCTCGGTTTTTACCGCCATAATAATCACAAAAACGCACTTTTTACTCCAGAAATATAGTTTTTTCAGGTAAATCTCCTTCCAGCTTTGATGGAAAATCGACAAAAATCAGACCAGAACAAGAACCAAAAAAAAGGCCTAGAACATGATGCAGAATTGTCTAATCGATATGCTAGTTCTTAACTCCTTCACAGATACAAGCGTCCCTCCACAAGCAGTAGTTTCCTCAATTTCATGCAAAAAACATCACAAAAATCTTCAAATTAGCTGAAATATCTGCATTCCTAGGCATTAGGAAGCTGCTTTTAGCGATTTCTCTAGTAAGCTTTAAACTATGGCAGCCTAAAGCGTGTTTATGCATGCGTGCGTTGCTATAAATACCGTGTGTATGAACTTTACCCAAACAAAAGCATTTTCATCTTGCTAATGCACACACATATACACACACACACAGTGAGTGATAAAAAGAGGCTATTTCCATTCTAGTGCGTAGAAAGCAAGACTGGCTATCTTAAGCTCAATATTGGCTGCTCAACTTGCTATACTGAGAGCTCCCAGAGACACGAAAAAGGCATTCATTTATATTTGAGAAGACCACACAGAAAAAACGGTAATTGGTAAGCTCTTAGCTGTTCCTTGAGCGTATATTCTACTGATGGCCTTTAAAGCGAAGAAAATAATGCGAAACTTTCGGAAACTAAGCAAGAAGTTACTGTTTGTGTAGCAAATTAAAGAAACAAAATGCCACGGCCAACAACCCTACCAAAAACAACAAAAACAACGCAAAAAGTTGGCCAAAAAAGGAAGAAGCAGAAAGTAAACGAGAAAAGGAAGCTTCACACTTCCCACTAAATAAAGAATTAGCGAATTTTACAGGTTTTCCAGCAAGAATTCCACGAAATCTGTTCTTTTCCTCCTTAAAAAAGCGAGAAAATTGAGAAAGAAACCAAGGAAATAAGGGAAAATACAGTAAAAGTTAGTGAGAAAGAAAAACAGCATGAAGAATAAAACTAGTAAAAATTAAAGCACAGAAAAGAGATGATTTACTAGCAAATTTCAACGCTACCTAAAAGCCCGCTAACTGATACACACACATTCAAAGCCATTTTACAAAGCAACTTCCAATTGACTAAAGAGAATGTTTTTCGTTTAAAAGAAGAGCAGGAAGAAGAGGAAGAAGAGGGAGATTGAAGATGAAAAGAAGAAGAAAATGTGATAGAGAGTAAGTTTGTCTGTTATGAATGTGCAGCAAATAGCCTTACTTCTACTTAATAAATCAATCTTCTTCCGAATCTCCTTGATTAAGAGTAGAGCTTGTTGCTTCTTTTCTTCAGAGGCTGTTTCTGAACTATGAATCGCCACTGCTAGCTGCATAGAGAAAGAGAGAACACGAAAATCTGAGTGAACTCTTCTATTTTAAGCATAAAAAGTGATGAGTGAAGCGTGGTGTGTGTGCAGGCGTGAAAAAAAGATATAGAGCGAACTGGGCCGTGTGTGTTCTCTATACACACCTGAATATTTGCTATTAAGTGCACACTTAAACACTTACAAACACGCACACATTCACACACACAAACACTACTGATCTCCAAACTTACACCTCAAAGAAGCTATCAAGTAAAAACTAAGAACTTATCAAAAGCAACCACCAAAGGCAACACGATTGAAGGCACAATTCACATTTCATCATTCATACTTCAAATTTAAGGTGATACAGTGATAGGCTAACACATACTTCTAATCTGCAAAGATTGGCTAACACACGCATCAATCGGCAGAGATTGGCTAACACATATAAAAGCACTAAATAAACTCTAAGCCTAGATTCATACCAAGCCTTACTCCATCATGAAGAATATTAAGAAAAAAGAGGAAATATCCTTTAAATTGAAGAAAAAATATCAAATTTGCGGCGTAAAAGCGATAAAACTCGCTCAATTTGAAGAGAAGAAGTATAGCAGGTAAGAGAGAGAGGAAGAAGAAATTCACACGCAAAAAGACGAAATTCACACACAGAGACCAAATCTGCTCGCTACATTTCCAATCTCAAAAGAAAAAGAAATCCATACGGATAACACATAAAATCTGCCCTTCAATAGCAAAAAATAAACTCTCTACACACAAATAAAACCGATAAAAGAAAAAACACACATACAAGGCACAAACCTGCAGATTTCTCGTCAACTTCCTTAGTAACGCCTGATGTTTTTGTAGTCTCAACCAGTTTTTCTGAACAATTTCCATCTTTTTCTCCTAAAAATAGCAGAAAATCCCTCTTCTTCCCATTATAGCATGAGAATCAGGTGAAAACCATCAAATTTTTGGCTTAAGGTTCTTCATTTTTGTCGAATGAAAGAGGAAGTGAAGAGTAGAGATGAAAAAAAAATTGAATTAGCTTCATGATTTCATGCTTGGAAGGCTGAAGTTTCTACTATCTGCTGTAAAAATCTTATAAAGTAGGGAAAAACAGACAACAGAGACTACATCAGACGCAAAGAGAGAGAGAAATTATAACACAAACAAATAGATGTATATATCGAGAGAGATGAGAAAAACAGAGAGAGGAAGATAGTACACAAACACACACAAACACACACAAACACACACAAACACACACAAACACACACAAACACACACAAACACACA
>JADHZB010001513.1:0-15000 GCA_015657535.1 Nephromyces sp. MM_2019 | reverse complement strand
GAACTAAAGTATTATGCGCGCGTGCTAGTGCCAGACTGTATGATTTCGTGTCTTTGCTAAGTTTGGCTCTACAAAGAAACTTACTAGTGTGTTGTAAGCTCGTTCTTCAGCTTTAACACTGTTATCCTGGAAGGATAGTATTAAAATGCTAGCGCCACACTAAAGCGTTTTTATCAAGAAAGCCTCTATATAAGTATATGCTATGAAAAAGCAGCCCTACTCTATGAGCTTTGATGAAGGCAAGAGACTCTTCTCCTCTCTCTCAAAAACTAAAAATGGAGATTTTCTCGTAAATCTAATGCTATGCTAGTTGATCTCGGAAGGCGTACTCACACACAGCCTCCATGCAGAGCTTTTGGGCTTCTTATAAAGCTGACAACACACGCATCACTACCTCTAATGAGTAGACATAAGCTAGTGAAAGAAGGTGTTTATTGGGAAGCTTTCTCATCAGAGAAATAGCTTCAGTAGAATTCTAATCCTCAGGGGAAGCCTAGTTTGTTGACAGGTTTGTATTAGGCGAAATCTATTGGATGTATCGTGAGTGGGACGAATGAGTAGCATTATTGTGGTGCAAGCATGTGTGGGTGTGTGTGGGTGTGGGTGTGTGTGTGGGTGCGGGTGTGTTAAATGTGTGTGTGCATGGGTGTTAGATGTGATTCGGTGTGTGTTGCGTTTGTGAGTCGGATGTGTGTTAGGCGTTGTACGTGTGCCTCCTTGTATACGCGTCAGTATGGGTTGCAGGCATACGTTACACGTATCGCATGTACATCGCTATGCGTTGTGTGTGTATCGATGGGCATTGCTTGTCTGTACCTTGGAATGCATTGTGATGTTGAGTGCGTGCGTGTCGGTTTGAGATTCGTAGTTGTGCGTCGGTGTGCGTTTCGAAGTATTCTGTGTGTGTATTCGTGTCGGTGAGTGTCTCGGTGTCTTCCGCGTGTATATGCGTACCAGTGTGTGTCTGGATGTCTTCTGCATGTGCTTATCGGTGTACGCTTCGGAGTATTCTGCATGTGTATTCGTGTCGGTGTGTTCCGAATACGATTGTGCCAAGTTTGTGTTGACTACATTTTTACCAAATAGAGCAGCGTATGACCCACTGATGTGTGCTAGTTTCGTTGCTCTTTGTTGCTTGCCCCCCGTAACAACTTGTATACTTAAGTGTGCTCTTCTGCATCATTGTGCTGCGTATATGTGCTTTGCTAGTTAGTGCGTCTATTGGTGCTTCTATAAGCGGTGGTGTGTGCATTTCGAAGCCAATTCGCAGTGTGTGCAACCCGCGTTATGTGTATGCAGCCCCCTTTACGCGTGTGTATCCCCCTCTTAACGTGTCCCCCCCCCCGCATGCGTGTTCAATCCACTACACGTGTGCACCCCTCCCCCAACTACATGCGTATGCCGCCGCTTCTGTGTGTAGTGTGTGCGTGGGTGAGCCTGTCTTGCATGTTCGCGTAATTTTCAGCCTGCAAGTTAACCAGCACTAGTAAACGCGCAGGCTCTTTTACTTGAGGAAGAGACTCATTTCGTCTAAATGGCCACGTGAGTTTGCCTCCCTAACCCGGGCTCACAGAGAGCACGAAGACCCCTGAAGTCACGCTCACAGCTTTCTGCACGTCAGACACACGACTAGGTGGCAAACTCGCCCGCGAGAGCGTACCTCAACATCTCCAGATATATACCCTCCAGCTCCCCTCTTAATAGTACAAAGCTCGTGCTTCAACGCGCTCATCACCCAAACACTTCAAGTACTTCTTTCAAGCCTTTTGCCCAGCCGCACCCTCGTAAATAAACTTGCACATCCCCCGCGCATCCCCCTTACGAAGAAAGACACATGCCGGTGCCACGCACGCATCCACCACACACACATCCACCGCACACACACCCGCCCCACACACATCCCCCGCACACACACTGCACACACACACCGCATATATACGCCTCACACAAACACCGCGCACACGCTCCACATAAACGTACTTACACAACGGGCATGCCCACGATACACACACACACACACACACACCCGCCGCACACATATCCATATACAAATCCTCCGCACACGCACCCTCCGCATAAACACCAGGCACACATACGCCCACCTCATACACGTCCGCCACACATTCACCCGCACACGAATCCGCCGCACACACATGCACAACGCAACTTGGCACGTTCGCCGCGCACTACACAGAAAACTGCAGGCATTACAGAGGTATCCAGTCTTGTGGAGCTATCCGGCATTACAGAAATACCCAGTATTGCAGAGACACCCGCACACACACTGCCAAACACACTCTCAATCACAAGCACATCCTCCACCGCAAGCCCACCCACCATCACACTCACACCAGCACACACACCCACCATCACACACACACTCGCACACACACCCGCACACACCCCCTCCGAGAAAATACCAGCCAAATCCCCCATACACACAGCCAATACATATACCGTGCAAACCACGTTCCCCGTGTTACACAACCACACATACCCACTGCACAGGTCCACGGATCCGCCACACACATACCCTCCTCACAAGCATCGCGTGCACATACACCAACCGCACACCCACCCATTACATGCACACTTACCATATATGCACCCACACACGCACCCACCGTACACGCATGTACCGCACAAACACCGCACACACACACACAAGCGTCCACCGCGCCCCTCCTGCCGCAGACATGTCTTATAGCATTGAATGGCTGTAGAGTGTAGATTTCTATTCCAAACTAATCTTTGCCTCTCTAATTAGTATGTGCAGCGCTTCCTCCTGCATTCATCACGCAAGAGCTATTGAATAATAAGCAAAGACTTCTTGTGTGTGCATGAGGATACTAGGCATTGTAGCTTCTGCGGCTTCCTCCAGAAAAGACGACTTCCATTGACTTGTGCGTGTGTTTGCATGTCTGTGTGTGATGATATTAGGCATCTTATCTTCATCGATTTCCCCTCAAAAAAGACAAATTCCGTTGATTTGTGTGTGTGTTTATGTTTCTTTCTAAAGTTTTTAATGTTTTACTTAGTACATTATAAGTTGCGTTAAATCCTGCAAAATGCAATGAGGCGTTAATTTGAGGTTTTTTTGTGTATGAAATTGATAAAAATGAAGCGACAAGATGAGGATGATGAAGAGGGGAGTGAAAGCCGATTAACGCGAGTGTATTTTCACTGCAAAAAAGAATGCGTTGCTTCTTCTGTGTGCAATTCGATGTGTGGCAACGAATGATTCGTCTGAAAGCACACGTCTCTCTCTAGAGGTTCCTTATAGAATCTTCATCTTCCTGAAGTAGATTCTCTGCTTCTTCTTTTATTCTACTCTAGTTTCTTATTAAGGAGAGTGATCATTCGGGAAGCAGGAGTCTGATAATAAGAGTCTATGCTTAATAAATTGAAAGCAACACACAAGAAAGCGCTTCAGAAGACTTCCAAGCCTTTGGAGTTTTTATTGAATTTTATCTCTTAGCTTTTGGAGGAACTTTTAACAATTCTGCAGCCTCAGATACTCACCCTCGCAAAGATCTCCTTCAGAGATCTGGTAGAGCTATGTAGTAAGCGTGTGCTGCTTTTTGTAAAGTAGGTGTGATGCTGCAGTGCATGTACGGGGCTTAGTAGAGTGTGTGAGGGAGGTGTTTGGTTGATAGCTTGCTGCAAAAGAGCAGCCTAGCTGGTAGGCGCTTTTTTGTTGTATGGGTGCGTGTGTGTGATTGTGGGTGTGAATTTTGCTGTGTGAGTGATTATGGGTGTGGGTTTTGCTGTGTGTGTGGTTTGTGTATGTGAGTTCCGCTGTGCGTATGGGATATTGGGTGTGGACGAGTGTATGCAGTTATGTGTGGGTGTAGGTGGATACGAGTACTTGTGAGTGTGTATGGCTAACTGTGTGAGTACTTCGGTATATATACCTAATGTGCTACTGTAAATATGGATTTAGTTTCCATTTTTTCTTTTGTTAGTAGTCTAGATGATTGTTTGAGTGTATGTACAGCTTATTGGTGAGATGGTAATGCACCTCTTTGTTCGTTCTATCCTGTCTTTACTCCTCTCTCCTTCCACTCCTTGTTTATCGTAACTCATCTTCATATATCCTGCCATAGTTTCAATGAGGTGAAAGCGTGCGGCTCTACTTCATCAATATGTGTGTGGTGTGTGTTGCAGGCCGCAACTTGCCTCGGAGCCTTCAAGGTTGCGTGTTGTACGAGTATAACGGTTTTGTGTCTTGCCTTTAGAGAGTAGATCTGATCTCTGATCTGTTTCCCCATGAAAAGATGTCGAATGGTTTCTCCTGCTCTAAACTGATGCTTGAAGATGGTGGAGAAAGGAGGCAATCGTATTTGCATCTGCGAGTGCTACAAGATAATCTAATAGTGTTAGATAGATTGAAGGACGGTTTACTTCCGAAGAAAGGTGTGTGTGTGGGACTTGTATATCACAGTCGTATATGTGAAACATATCTACTACCATTGTGTGTGTGAAAAGTGTCTATCACAATTGTATGTGTGAAACTTATTTATCAAATCACTGTGTATGTGTCTTCTTCTTATAGATGGCTCATTTGGAAGCGATTGGATCTTGCTGGCAAATCAGTTTCAGGTGCTAGCAGAAGATTTAGTTTGCTCTGTCTTCTACGTTGCACTGCCTGAAGGTTTAATACCTTTGGTTTATACCCAGTTATGTCATATCAGGCGGAGATTACTGGTAGGCTAGCTTGAGAGTTTCGTGTGTGAGGGTTTTTTGGGTTTGTTTGTGCGTTTGTGGGTATCTGTCAGTGTGTATCGATGTCTCCGTATTGTGTGTGTAGATATATCTATTTGGTGTGTGTGTGACTGTATGTGTGAAGTACATCTGCTTGTGTGTGGTGTATGTATTCTTCTGTGTGCTGGTGTCTGTATGTGCCTTTTTGCCTGTATATATGGCTGTGTATGCGTATTACCAGGATTCTCTTTAATTCTTGAAGCTCTGAGTTAGCGGCTATTTTATTTGTGTGTGTGCTTAAATTGTCGGTTCTTCCTGTTTAGTTGGCTTAATATATATGCTGTGTATAGTTAAGTGTGTTAACTCGGCGGTGTGCGTGTTGCGAGTCTTTTACTGTACTTTTAAAGTGATCTTCCTCCCCCTGTTTGTGTAGCCTTTCTTTATGAATGTTTTACCTTGTTCTTTATGCGTTTTGAATTCGCTCCACCTTTCCTTCTTACCCTCCTAATTCCCGCCAGCACTAACACTTTGTGCCCCCACCCAAATACCCCCAACTCCCAAACCTCAACCCTTATTACCCCTGTACTCTCACCACCCCCCAACTCTCACCACCCCCCAACTCTCACCACCCTCCAATTCCCTAACCCTCATTATCCCCCACCACCCTCCAACCCCTATACCCTGCTCAGAATTACGAACTAATCAATGATTTCGAGAAGGAGCAATTTCAGAGGTACTTCATGGTCGCATCACTAGGTACTATCGCGAAGTTGAAGCTCGCAGTTTTCTGCTGGAGTTACAACATTTTAGATACTCACTCAGCTACAAGCTCTTCTACCCAACATAAGCCCCCCCCCCAGCTTCATCTCACAACCCCTTCCAATGCTCAAGTTGCTCCAAAGGGGGAGTTTGGTGCTTTCCTCTCTAATAAAGGAGAAACCCCTCCTCTTCTCTCTTCTTCTCATACTGGTGATGCTTCTTGGGGTTGTAATCCTTATTTGCGTGAGCATTTGACTAGCAACTATACTCCTAGTGAAGGCTGTTCCACACTTGTACTAACTAGTGGCTCCAAAAGTAGTAGTGAGGGCGTGATGATTCCTCAGAGTTTTGAAGGCAACTCTACCCCTCCTCAAACGTTTCTTCAGGAAAGCTGCACATATCTTCAACAAGGAGAACATAGATGTAGGCCTCTTCAGTACTTTCCTTTCATCCCAACACTTCAAGGGGGTTTCTATGAAGGGGTTAGTAGTAGCAGCACACACTTTTCTCCATTTTCAGCTACCATTCCTTCACACAACACACGAGAGGGGTGTTGTACTAATACTCAGTACCATCAGCCCCAGTGTGTGTGTTCCCATGCGGCTAAAACGATGAATGCGAAATCGCTAGAATATGCGGATTTCCAAAAAATTCATAATGAGGGGGGTGGGATGAGATTGGGCTATGAGTTTTTGTGGCCCCCCGAGGATCCTTCTTTACCCTCCTTACCCTCCTTTCAATTCGGCCACATACCTAATACAGCGCTACCGCTGGAGAGTCATCTTCTACCGACGGATAAAGAGGGGGGAAACGGTGAGGTTTCAAGGTTTCATCATGTTCTAAACGATAGCTGGTGTAATGATCTTCATTATCAAGAGGCGGATGCTGAATGAGGGGGTAGTTTGGGAGTGGGTAGTGGGGGGGTAGTTTGGGGGTGGGATGGCGTGGGAGTAAGGGGGAGGAGGAAGCAGCGAAGAAGTGGAGGTGAGTGGGGGGGGTGAGAAATGAGATAGGGGGGTGGCATGGGGCCCCTAATGGAGGTAGGGATAGTAATGGAATGCAGGTTGGGGATTGATGCTCGTGTTCTTTCAGATTAAAGCTTTCTTATAAACAAGGTGTTTGGATGACTGTTTCATCTTCTCGAAGAAGAAGCCATACTGGGGGGCACGCTGGGTGAATTTTACTCCTGATGTTTGTATGTGTGTGTGCTGCTGTGTTTGGTTCTGAGGAGCAAGAGCATCTCCTATGGTTTCAAATAGCATTTTAATTATCGTCAAACAACTGGCTTTAATATTATGCTGCATTGACTTCACTCCGCTTGCTTAGATTGAAACGTTGAGGGTGAAATTATTTCTCTGTGTGTGCAGTTGCTGGTATGTTTGTTGCAATAGTTGCTGGTGTGTTGCTATAGTTGCTAGTGTGTTGCGGTATTCGTCGGTGGGTGTGCTGCAGTGTGTACTGGTGTGTGCTTCCCACTTTTTGGTGCTAAACTTCATGTGTTGTGTTTCTATTCATATGTATTATGGGGTAACTCCACGATGTGTGTTATAGCTAGAGGTGGTACTCTCAACTCTAAGATTGTCGCTGCACCGCAAGTGTATTGGCTTAAGAATGAAAAGCATGATTTCTTAGACTGAGCTCTACACAGCGCCTTCTACAGAGTATATTCGGTGTGTAAAAGACTCAAAGCGTAGATACAGCGTCCCTCTGTATGGAGTTTTAAAGATATTCGTGGCATAGGTGTGTGTGTGTGTATCCTGCACAATTTGTATGCAAGCAGATATTTGCGTCGTGTGCTGCTGGAGTGGCTGTGCACACAAAAACTGACGGAATCCCGTCTATTATGTATTACGCATGCCAACTTCCTCATCTTCAACTTGGCTACAAGCTAAAGATTGTTGTGGGCTGCTGGCAGCGAAGGTATTGGAACTCATTCGTTCTATTTTGATGAATAATTAACATGAAAACTAACGATTTTTTGTGTGCAAAAGATGTACCCAATGAGAGTGAAGGCATCTTTGCTGTCGAAAAAGCTCTTTTCCATCGTTTTACTCGCTTTTTCTCATGAAAAAGGCGAGTTTGTATGCTTTTTATGAAGAAACTCAAATTTACTGGTTTTTCTGGTTAAGAAGCTCGAAGTTACGCTCTTCCTCATGAAAAGCCTCCAAATCTCCTCCTACCATCCCCTTTTACCCCTTGGACGAAGCGAAACAGAGCACTTTGAAATGACTTATAAATAATGAAACAGAGACTAGCTAGCATACTGAGGGGTTAAATTTTTTAGTTTTTTCCCCTCTTTTATCAACAGAAGGCGGCTTAGAACAATCACCTACAAAGCCTCCTGAAACGTGAGCTGCTTCTTCTGATGAGGGCGAGATGCTCTTTTCTATGACCAACCCCAAATGTTTGAAAAAATTGAGGTTTCTTGCGTATTCGGTGTGTACAAACATCGGAAACACATTTCATCTTCAAATGCACACGCTGTCCTGCACACGTATGCAGTCGTATAGATAGATGCTGTTCTGCAAACAGATACTGTCCTGCACATACACTCCACGTCCTGCAAGTACGCACATACTGCCCTACGCACAGACACATCACGTCCTACATATGCACCTCACCTCCAACACACACATCAAGTCCTACACACGCACCCCACCTCCAACACACACACCACGCCCTACATACACTAACACGTACGCTGTCCTTCGCTTCGTGTATGTTTCTCAAGTGCTTCTCGGCTGCCGGTTTTTTGAAAATTTTCGGACGATTCCGCCACTTCCCTCATATCCCCTTGTAGATGCCCCCCCTCTAGCACACGCACACAAATATTTCTCGCGCACATATCTGGTATCTGCAGCTTCTTTCTAGTCAGAAAAGAGCTGCGATTGGTGCTAACGTCAGCTGAATCTTACGAGGGTGCTGCCTCGTTCTCCACGCAGAAGCACACACGCACACACACACACACGCCACTTCAAAACGTAAGCGCGTGTATATGCGCCTTTACGGAAACAGATGTGTGCACGAATTGAGAATCTGCCTTTTGTACGACACGCACGAGCAGCCGTGTACCCTCTTAATTGAGGAAACGCACACAAGCAGTGCGCAGCTTCGCATATACCCGCAAGCACATGTTTATAGACTCCCCGGTACCACTTTGTGCACACACATAAATAAACTACAAAAAATCTCGGTACCTCTATGCACATGCGTGCACACACGGTTGCATACAGATGCACACGCACTCGCACACACAGAGAAACAAACACACACTCTAGGCACCTCTTCACTAAAGACTTCCCAGTGTGTGTATACACTCATGAGCATCAATCTATCTACCAAAGTCTAAGTATGTGTATTCGACTGTAACTTATACACCTAGCGTGTGTGTGTATGCGTTTGTAGATCCTCCATTAAATGTACGCGCCTTTTAGCTCATGCTTAGCTTCCTATATTAGCAAGTACACGCCCCAATAATTAAATTGCGACTTATTAATGCTATTTATCGCACTTACGCTTGATTTGTATACTTAATTAGGTGAAGAATCAAGGCATACGTGTTAGCCCCACAGTCAATCCTCCTACTAGATTATTCTCACTAGTTTAATAAAGTTTAATAACACGGTTCTCCTTCGGATACCGTACCACTTCCTACATACATACACACACCCACACGCACGCACACACACCCACACGCACTCGCACACACCAAAGTAAATACACAATGCTGCAAGCATCAAAGGCACAGCTCATAACAAACTTTACAGAAAGAGCCTTGAAAGTGTCTCAGAGCGAATTAACATATTGGATATCAGTATATGAAAAGTTTGCTATATTAGCGGCTTTTTTGGGGGGGTTTGCATCAACTTTCCTCCTCATCATCAAGACGCTGATAGAGTATCAGCGAAAGGGTATGATTGACTCTACGGGGGGGGGGATTACACAGGCAACTGATGATTCTCAACAGCTTTCTACCTCAAAGCAAAGCATACCAGAAGGCTTTCAGTTTCTCTTTATATTATCGAGTGGGGGGGCTACCGGGTTTTATCTAGTACTTCTAACTGTCTCGGTTATTTGCAAGCTCTGGGCACCCGGGAAGTCTCTGACGGCTAAAGGTGTTAGCGCCACTAAAGTGAGCAGGAACGGGTGCATTGGTGTAGAGGGGGGGAGTGTGTGGTGTTGAGGAGGGGGGGTGTTAGTGTGTGGTGCGCTTTAGAGGAGGGGTGTTGATGTGTGCGGAATGCTTCGTCACAGGTGTGTGCGTGCTTCATCAGAGGGATGCGTGTGCGCCAGGGGGAACTAGGCGGGTAGATTAGGTATTTGAAGGTGACGCTCAGCGTAAGTCGAGAAATCAATATCTGCTTTGGCAGGAAAGAGCCTCTCTATCTTACGATCTAGAAGTATCTCAGAATTGGTGGTTTTCCTAAGTTCTTCGAATGTTACTTCCTGCTAGAACTAGTTACTGCAAGCTAGAGGCAATGCAATGGCGGCTTAGCTAGGGGCCAACCTGGATAAAATGGATGTCTATGGGGGTATTGATACGTTGTAGACTAGGTTTCTTCGTGTGTGTTGGTTGTGTGTGTTTTAAGGTGGGACCCCTGCTGTGAGATCTTGTCAGAGTGTTGAAATATGTGTCGATACAGGTAGGTGTGTGAGTAGGCATGTGCTAAGTGTGGTTATACATTAGATGGTCATACATGTGTGTGCAGAGGTGTTCAAAGTGTAGTTATATGCTAGATGGCCATGTGTGTGTGTATAATTTGTATCTACTCTAGTGCAGCCACATACATGTCGGAGTATATAGCAGTGTGTGTGATGTGTGATTGAGTCCTGATTTAACCTAGTGTGTGTTGTTGTGGGTGAGAATTTGCTAGTTTTCCTAGTTTAACTGCAATGTAGAGCCAGAGGAATGAGCTTATCAGCACAAGCATGTGCACAGTAGCAAACATTATCGGATGAGAATCTGATAGAAAAGTCCAGAAATCTGTGAGTTTTGCTTTAAAGTTAAACTAGTAGTGTGTTATATCTCATCCGGCAGAAACACGCCAAAAAGAACGAATCTATACGCAATTGAAGATTAGAGCACAAGAATAAACAGTTGATAGTTCTTATAGCACTTCATGCAGTGAAGAAGTAGAGAGAATAACGTACTAAAATACATATATATATGGCACGCATGATATGACATGCACACATAACACACCCTTGCGTGTTACTAGCGCGTATGGTGCAATTCTGTATGCTAGTGCTACACAGTTGGATGTACGCCCACACGAAAGTACACACCAAACCATCCACTAATACATCCACACACAAAAACACTTGGGCGCACGAACACACGCCCGAAAAGAGGTACTTTAATGTTGACAGAGGTGCTTCAAAATCCACACACACGCCATTCAAGATTGACACATACGCGTCCTTTAATATCTATGCACACATATATCATTTAACATCCATGCACACGCCATTCAGCATCCACACATTTTTTTCAACATCTGCACACACACAAATTCTTCCACATCCACACACACACATGGCCTTCAATATTCACACTCATATATCCCACCACATCCACATATACACACATCCTACGACATCCACACACACACTTTACCTTCAGGTTAACCAGCTTCTAGAGAAAACTTACTATACCTGCATGTACTTATTCAATGGAGGAATAATTTGCTATCTTATTACTTGGACTTTAGCCTCCTTCATCTTGTTTAGGCCCACTAGCGCCATACTTTCTGCTATTATAATAGTTTGTGGAGGAATTGCTATGCTGCAGCACCTCAACTCTCTAGCGGAGAGGCTAGTTCCAAGCAGTTATAGTACAAGCAGATTGCTAGGAAACCCTATAACCGACATCGGCTCTCAGATGACGAGGGAGGCTGATGCAGCGTTGGAAGGAGAGAGTTTCGATATGGCCTTTGCTAACAAGATATAGTGTGTGTGGATGGGTTATAGGAGGATGGTAATATATCAAGGTACACATGACATCAAAGGCACATGTACAAATCAAGGCACACATGCATGCACATTAAGAGACACATACAAACATTTATCAAGGCACACACATGCACATCAAGACACACACACACACACGCATATACATACATATACACCTACACACACACATGCATACATTGAGAAAATAAACCACTAAAAGTAAATGAAAATGCTTCAACTTACCGCTTGCAACGGCGTATGACATGCGCATCCTGAAGGAGTAGGAAGGAAACGTAGCATACACAAGGTTAGTTAACTTCTCTCTGTTTGAAACCCCTTATTTTACACGTATATTCCAAGGAACACACAGCTTGAATACGATCAAAGAAGAAGAGTGAAGTATTCTTCTACTTATAGCTTCTGTGATGTCTCAGCCAATTTCTCTCTACCCATTTATTCTTGGAAGCCTCTGAAGAACTCTACTGCTTCAACTCTTTCGCTACAAATACTTGTATGTGTGCTGTTTGCTAGTGTGTTCTTCGTGTGCATGTTCTTTGTGTTTGTTGATGCGTTTATTATTTCGTGAAGACGCAGCCGCTCAAAACACATGCGGCTTTCGCAGGTGGCTGCATCGTATCATTGTGAGATACATTCACTTTGGGGGGTAAATTAACTCGCAATAGTAGAAATAATGTAATAATTTGCTCACACACACTAGTAATTTCGCACACACACTAGCAATTTCGCATACATACGCATACACGATTAATCCGGCACAAACATACGCATACGATTGATCCTGCACACACACATACACACAATTAATCCTGCACACACACACACACACATACGATTAATCCCGCACACACAAGATCAACCACACACACACACAATTTACCCGCATATACATCAAAGCAGTGATCTTCAACTTAAATTCATATGCAATATCGTTTCTTGCGTATACGCCTAGAGGCCGAACTCATAACTCGGCTGCTTCCTCTTCTAAGCTGCTACGTGTGTGTGTGTGTGTACAATTTTGAGTCGTTAAAAGTAGCCAAACAGTGGGAACAGAGAATCCTTTTCGGCTCAATTTCTGGCTTCATACTTTTGTGGCACTTCAGTAACCAGAAGAGGAAGGAACTTTGATAAGCCCACACACTAGGCTCACGAACAAGCGTGAAATTGGATGAACACACGCGTACTAGGCTCAAGAAGTAAAGCTTTTGATATACGCTCAGTGTGAGTTATTTTTTCCTCCATTTTAGTAATTATCACCCCGCTACCCTGAAGTTGTGGATCTTTCAACTTTTCAGCATCTTCTTCAAAGAGACGGTAATGTAAAGCTTTTTTTAGTATAAGAGAGTGGAATTTAACAGTCTTGAGGGGAAGAATATAAAGCTTATCCCAAAAGGAAATACTAAGAGGGAAAAGTGTAGGAAGAAGAAGGAGAAGAAGAAAAAGAAGAGGGAGAAGATGCAGAGAAGGACGCAGATAAGACTGAAGAGGAAGCAGATTAGGAAGAGGTAGAGAAAGGCGCAGATGAAGATGATTTTGGCAAAATTGAGAAAGAGATGAAATAGAAGAAGATGAAGAAGTATAAAAGAGAGGTGCAAAGCCACTTCCAAAAGTGAAAAAGAAGCTAATGAGGAGTATGATCTATCCATTGTGTGAATTCTGCGGATATTTGGTATTTTTATCTGTAGAATCAGCGAGTTAGTCTGTTATTGGACTTATGTATTTAACATAATTCAAGCTTTTTGAGGTGGTTTTCATGTTAAAAGAATGCTTCCACTTGGCTACATGTTCAGCTTGCTTCTTGAGTATACATTTTTTCCCTTCTCGCAGTTTCAGCTTTTCAAAGAGGTTTTTTCTGCGAGTTAAAGGGGAATTTATTGGCGGTAAAAGCGTTATTTTATATGCAGAAGATGTTTTTTTGTGTCTTCCTTATATTTTCTCCTATAAACCATCTGTGTGCGTAAAAAAATATGTGTGTGCAGGTGAGAACTTATTTCTATATTCTTGTGGTGTATATATGTATAGTTATCGCTTTGTGGTGACATCTTTAACTTTCAATCTCTCCTCATCTGTGTACTTTGTTCACTCTCAAACTCTTACACTGTATTTGCCCGTTTTCTCCATATCTCACTACATCTCTCTGAAAAGACCTATCTCTCTCTGTATATATTTGTATATCTCACACAAGCACACGCTATCGCTCACGCACTAATAAAAAGCTTCTAGAGTTTTGGCTGTGTGTTTGTGTGTTGTTATAAAATGTACTTATCCGTTGGAATACAGGCTTACTTTTAGGCTACCTTATCTTCTTCGCTTCATCCTATCGAAAGCGATACCTTCTCGGTTAAATGCATTGCCTTCAACCTATCAATGTGTCTCCTTACGAAATGGCTGAGTTATATGAAGCTCCTCACCCTCTTGCCAGAGTAAAATAAGAAGCTAAAACGTGCCCATTCACACACACACACACACGAACACACGTTTGAAAGCTTCAGAAATGCGCTAATACACACTCAACGTTTGGGTATCTCAAGCTAACGCACGCTCTGGCATCTCAAGCATACACTACCTCGCACGCTCAATATTTGCAACTCTCAAACACACAAGCACACACATTTTTGAGGTTACAAGCACATTCTGGCAAACACTCTGACATGTAACCGCTCAGCGAGATACGCTGAGAGTTGCACACACACACTCAGCTTACAGCAATAGAGCAATAAAGTTGCTGAGATGCTGCGACTTTCTAACCTTCTCTTTGGCCCCCCCAAGACTCCCAGGTGTGTGAAACTAGCTAATTCATTTCCTGTGTGTGTAGCCGAAGATGATTCAAAGGCAAAAGAGCTAGCCTGAAGCTCTCGGCCTTTGATGTTAGCTTATGGCGTTTTTTGCACACCGTAAAGCTTGGGTGTACAGTCCTGGGATGTGTGTGTGCAGTCAACAGCAAGTTATATAGAGGTGTTTATTGTGTGTGTTTGCTTTTTGGTGTATGAGTAGCTGCTTATATTGCTTTGTGCAGCCGTAGTGTATTTGTGACGTATGTGAATGTGTAGCATTTGTGAGTTGGTATGTATATGAATGGTGATAGAGATTTATAACCCTTGTATATTGGCGTGTGTGAATATATATCCTTTGCATATTGGTGCGTGGGTGAATGTATAGTCTTTTCCTATTGATATGTGTGCGTTTGCGTAAGTTGATGCATGCGAATACTTTTGTTGGTTGACGCGTGTTTTATCAGCTCCTCCTCTGTTTTTTGAGCTCACACACACACTCTAATGTCTAGTCGCTTTAGAGAGGGCAAGTACTTTCTAAGCTTGTTTGTCTGCCTATCGGCTGAAGAGGATTGGGACACGCACACATAAAGTAAATTTTGATGTGTATGTATCTCAACCATCTTCAGTGCTTTTGCTATTTTTATACTTGCACTGTGTGTGCATCACCTTTGTATACTGTGTGTGTAGATGTCAGCATGTGGTTTCACTATTGCCAACTTATGATTGCGATTAAGGGTGTTTCATTGCTGCTCGCTTTCCATAACTTGTGCCTCTTTGTTTAGCCACACACAGC